>WMED01010607.1:1307-15677 GCA_019650415.1 Pipa parva | reverse complement strand
TTAGTGTAGTATGGCTACCTTTCCTTGGAAATATTCAATGGAAAAAGTTTCTCTCGGTAAATATCGATCGAAACAAATCTCATGATACTTACCGCGAGAAACTTCCGGGTATTTGCCCGAGTAAACTCAGAAAAGCCTAAACGTGCTTTTCTGTGGTTAATAAATTTCGTCCTTAGAATTGGGGTATTTTGTGTATTTAGAAAAAGATAGGCAGGCAATAAACAGGAGACAATAAAATCAGATTCTGACTGCTTAGTTCCAGTTTCCATCAATGGTCTTCAGTTTCTGAACTTGAATGCTCCTCCTTTATGTTGTTTTCCAAGAAAGAAAAAAAGTATCTTAGTTATTTGTAATATATATTTGTTAGTTGTGTATTACAGTGGGCTAAGGTTGTAAGCCTTAAGGCAATCTCTATAACGATCAGTTGTGTAGGAAATTTTGTATCTATTCTCCTTTGAGATATGAGAATAAAAACCTTGTTTGAACCCTATCTGCATTGCAATAATATAGTGTTTAATCAACTCTCTGACAATTCTAAAGCCTAACATCATATCTTCTCTTTCTTCCGTGTAGCTGATTTTTACAGATGGTGACACTCTAAGACAGACCTATTGTTTTAGCATGATGCTTTCACTTCCAATTGACCCTTTTGTGCTATTGATTAGAAAAGCCAGTTTTTTTTAAAAAAAAAAAGTCTTTCCAGTATGAATTACAACAGCGGCAGACTCATTACCTCTCCGGGACAATTCATTTTTTTCAACATCATTTTTTTACGTCTGGAAGACAAAGTTTAAATGTAACCATGAATCCTAGCGAGAGCACAAGAAATACATTACCTGTGTTCCAATTTCTCGGAGCTTAGATACAGCAGTCATGCTTTCACTTGGCAGTAGCTTTGTGTTTTTACCCTTTTATGCCTATTTCAATACCTTTGTTCTTGCTGCTGGAAAATTCGCAATAGCTTTTCCAATTCCTCTGGCTCTCTGTACTGTCATTTAAAAGAAGATAAGGAAGGTAAAGAAGCATTCTCTTAAAAGAGAGAGCAGATGTAGTGTTCTCTACTGAAATATAAACCTTAACACTAATGGAGTGCAGGCAGTAAAATGTGTTCTTGAGAGGCAGCACAAAGAGGAATGAATAAGGTCACATTTTTCTTTCTGTTTTTTTCCACTTTGAGGAGTAGAAATGTTTTCTGTTCTACTGTATACTGTATACTGTATACTGTTTACTATTTTTAATAGCGCCCAAGAACAAAGCATGTGTAGGGATAGGGATAATGTATTGTATACAAATTAGCTGTGATTAATACAATTAGACTATTTCCGCACAGATATACATTTTTTTTAATCCTGGTAGCAGATGGAATTGATTTTTCAAGTGGTTATCAGTCTGTTATTCTCAATAAAGTTTCATTATAAAATGTTCATTATTTTGATATAAGAATAGGACACAAGTAACTGCAAGGGATCATGTATTAAACAGTTATATCAGTCAGGTTAAGTGCCTTTGCTTCAACCCTTGGATTAAAGGACAAATAACACCCCCAAAAAAACATTCATGGTGTCATGGCAGTATCTGTATAAATGTTATCTTTGATGCTTAATAGTAGATTTCTATTGCTTGGTATTTTAATGTCATTTTCCCATCTTTTACATGTTCAGGAAATAAACTCCCAACGCTGCCTCATACTTTTCCATGGAATAATATAGATATACTGTATATATATATATATATATATATATATATATATATATATATATATATATAAATGAAATGCCTCAGAAATCTCAATAGATACAATCAGCAAAGAAAACAGCACAAAGCAATAACCATTGTAATATTAATGTATTAAATGTTATACATATCTATGTATTTCCAAAATGCTATCCAAGTAATTTGGGAAAAAAGATTGGCTTTGAAAATATTTAAAGGAGTCTCCAAGCCACAGACATTTTGCATTATTTGCCCTTTGATTAGGAAAAAAAAAATATTTTTTCCAATTTTTAAAAACTAAAACAAAAAACAGGTATTTTGGCTGTATTCACCCTTGCCACCAATGCCAATAAAATTCTCTCTCCCTGCTTTTTGTGAAAAGTGAAAACCATGGGTGGATTATTTGGACATTGCCAGGCATTTACAGCCAGTTTCCTAAAGATGGCACTATCTTACTGCATGAAGCCCTGTGAACATCAGCCTTGTACCTCTGTGACTTGCTGTTGAGAGACTGAGACACTTTAAAGAACCATTGTTTAACAGAATGTTGGTAAAGCATGTCCTAAGTTATAGTACAGGTAAAGTATCTTTTTTTTTTGGCCTCAATTATTTATTTTAAATAAATGTCACCAGAATTCATATTCATTCCAAACATGATCAATTTATTAATCTACTCTGAGCAAAAAATATCATTGTCCACAGTCAGCATCTATATACTCCAATCACAAAAGCTAAGCAAGCAGATTCAAAAGCTCTTGAAGATATGCAATTCATGTTGGACAATAACAAATGTGTGTGTTGTACAATCAATGTACAATCCACAGTTTGCATGAACTAGTTTCCTACAAAGCACATTCAGGTAATAGAAATCTTTTAGTGACTGATGAAATCTGAATATGCCCTATATATTATATTATCTTAATGTTTCTTCATTCTGTGAAAGCTTCTATCATTTTATAATTAGGGAGGAAGATAGGACCATCTGTGACCCTAATAATGAGTGTCTCTTAATGAGTGTCTCACTGATGCAAGAATTTGGCATACTGTAAAACCTGTGGACAAAACATCGTCATGGACTGGATTTCACCCAGAGGTCTTTTGTAATATTTAGACCCATGGTCAATTCAGATATCACAGAGCAAATAAAGGTAATTTCTGGGTTTTATAAATGAAACATTATAGATAAGTTTTGCACCTGGGTCACAGTAACAATCAAATCTCAGTCTTAAGGAGGACTTTTTGGACAGTTTGAAAAGTTAACATTTCTAACATTAGCATCAGTTAAATGTTTTCCACATCTTTAGAAGACTTTCTGTATGCATCAACTGCGCTCCGCCCAAAGCAACCCGCTTTCCATGCCACACACCAATACTGCCATTTCTCATCTTAAACCCTTCTCTCTCTCTCTCTGCCCCCCACATCTGGAATTCTAGACCCCTTTATCTTCTCCAGGAACATTCCCTCTGCACTTTTAAAACCAAACTGAAGTCCTTCCTTATGGAGCACTAGCACTGATCTTTATGTATATATTTTATTTTATCTTTAGTTATTTATAGTTAGTATTTGTATTTATTGACCAGTGTTTCAGCTCATTGTTACAGCTTTTATTACCCATCTGTCTGTGTATGTAAGTCTTCCTCCCATTTAGATTGTAAGCTCTACAGGCCATGGACCTCCAACCTCTTGTGTCAACCACAACCTGGCACTTAAAGTGAAGTTTCCTTGTGATATTATACTTTTATTGTATAAGGCACTTATCCCATGTCTGTATTACATTTGTATTGCTGAACTGTACAGCGTTGAATAAATTTGTGGCGATTTATAAATAAAATTATACTGTACATACATACATGTCACAGTCTAAAAAGAGGCAGATGGTTTTCTGCATACAGATCTTGTTTAAGAAAAACCCACTGCTACCAATAATAATGAATCATCTGAATTACTGGAGAGGTTTTTTGGAACAAGTTTACCCATAAGATAATTCACACTGTCAAAAGATTTGTGATCAGGCTGACCCAGCATGAGGTACTGTATAAACAGTCAGAGATAAGTTAGACAACCCCTTGAGAGATTCATGGCAATTTTCAATAGTCAATGGAAGGATCTACATGGATGTTTTGAAAAAGTTATTAAGTCCAATCCCATATTTTGTCAATGGGTGTCTCATACTCTGTCTATGATTGTGAGATGGGTTAAGTCTTTATCTAGCTCTCTCTCACATACTCATTTTGAGACTGCTAAAATCTGTCTAGGTAGAGGCTCTTAACCCCATCGTAGTTGTTCATTTTGTTCTTTCTGTCTGTAGGAACATATCAGAATATCAGAATTAGCATTTAAATTTGACTTTGCCTCACTGGCTAGTTACATGTAGTAAGCAGGCTTCATGCTTTCTTTAAAGGGACACTAAAAAAACAAAACAAAACTGTAAACTAAGCTTTCTATTTAATGGCCACCTAAGCTTGCTGATTTTGCAGAACAGTCATAGCAACTGAAATAAAAACAAGCACTTGGAGAAGAGGCTTTCAGCTCATCCAAACCCCTCCTTCCATAGTCAAGGGATGAACTGAGCATGCTTCCCCCTCCTGAAACTAATTCAAATTCTCTTTCAATTTTTCTTCAGGAAAATAGTGCAAGACAGCTCTGAGAGACTGAAAAACTTAAGAGAAAAACAACTAAAACAGCTCAGAGTTAAAAGCTGCTTAGTGGATTAAATACTTCATACAAGTAACAGTCTGTACAGAGCTAACAACAGGAGGGGTTTGTATTCACTGATAGTCTCTGTTCCAATTGCTTGTTTTTTCTTCTGTTGCTATGATTATTCTGCAAAATCAGTAAGTCTAAACCTGCCATTTAACACTTTATTTAGATGGCCAATAAATAGAGAGTACATTTTTAAGGCTTTAGTGTCCCATTAAAGTAGTCAGTAATACAATGTTTTAAATCGCATTTGAAGTCTTCGACAAGTTATACATCTTTGTATTTTAGACCAACAAAGAACTCACAAGAACATTTTTTAAACTAAAATTATTTAAATCCTATTTACCAAGTGGAATTAGTTAAATTTATCTTATGTTAAGGATACATATAATAATACAATATCAATACAGTACTTTTATTACTTATAATACACTAATGTTGTGCAAGTGTATCTACTGTATATCGGAACTAAAAAAATCAACTTGTTAACTGTGACAATGAATATATATTTGTTTATTGTACCTGGGAATATAGGGAAATTAACAGAGACTTATAATATGAGAGAAATTTATAAAGGTCATTTCAATCTATTCACCGCAATTCAATCTGTTTTGCCACTTTTCACAGTAATATTGCCGTTTTTTTTTTTCTTTTTGCCACATATTTGATTGCTCTGAATTTATGTAATGCAGAAGAAAATGTATTGATATTGAAACAGATCAATATCAATAAATATTGATGCATTAATACCTCCACACTTTCCATTACTTTCCATCGATAACTCTAATCTTTTTGTTGGGGACTTAAAAAAAATGTTGTAAACTATTTCTGTAGGGAAAACATGAGATTTCGCCACTCTTAACCAGGCCAACACTTCTCAGTGATAATAAAGGTCAGGGGTTTAATAAATATCTATATTGGCAATAATGATATTTCAACCTAATTAGATTGATATTGATACACCAGAGGAAAACTTTTAATTATTTTTATAAATATCCCCCTAAGCATGCCAAGTATCCCCCTAAGCATGCCAAGTATCCCCCTAAGCATGCCAAGTAGCCCATCAATTCATTTCCAAACACTGGAAGAAACTGTCCAGAGTTTTCGTGCATGTAATCCCCTATGCACAAATATCAAGCTTGTCTAAAATTATGTGAAAAGTACTTAATATTTAAAAAGGTTCATTAGCAATGTTCTAACCTTCTCCTGCACTGAATTATTGATTCACTGAAGTTTTGTTCGGTGTGTTCTTTGTGGTACAAGCTGTTTCTAGTCTATAGTTTCCTAAAAAAGAGTGAAAACAAAATATTTGACTTAAAAACATACAGTTTCCCTGATTTCCCAGCAGTACAGTCAGTGCTTGATGGTTTAAAGCAAACACATAGAAACATCTAGCACATTCTGTCGACATGTTTAGCTTAATGGAACCGAAACAGTCACAGATGACAATTCCATAAATACATTAATTAGACGTGTCTCCAAATAGCATTCAATTTTAAATTATTAACATAAAACTCTGCATTATAAATGACTGCAAATTGCATTCCGGGTTCTCTCCATGCTTAATTTATTATGTCGTTGGAAAATTTGTAAATTACTTCCCTGTTTTATTTTTAATAGGTAGTTTTATATGTATATTGTTTCATTAAGCCAAGCTGAATGAACATTGTACATCGTATACGACTTTCAAAAGATATGATTATAGATTTAAAGCTATAACACATTTGTATTCTAGTAGGATAAAAGCAAGCAGTGTAGATTGTATCAAGGAACAGTTTATCACAAAAATGACTGGTCATAGTTTATAGAACACCTTAACATACAATGCAGGGACCTAACTACAGGGGTTACAGCAATTTTGGCTTCAAACAGGCCCATATCTTAAGGTGACTCAGCCATTCATCCGAGCCACTGCATTCAGCTGCAGATCCAGTAACACAGGGCAGTGCCTCCAGCCCTTGGTAAGTTTTTTTGTCTGAGAGCATAAAAGGTGGTACTTCAGGGGGAAGACCTGTGCCTTGTGGTCTTGCACTGGGGCCCAGCAGAAGTAATTTATGCTACTAAAACAGACCAATCATGAACACACTACATGTATACAGCTTAGATGTGTGAGTCATGGTGTAAGGTATTAGTTGAGAAATACACCTATAATTATTGGATTAAGAGTCTTGTAAATATGTCCACAGTAACTCTGGATCTGACCTGAAGGGGAACTGCACTTTGAGAATTAATTTTCCGTTTCATTTCAGATCAGATTTGAGGATAAATAACTCAACCCTTATTGACTCAACCAGTAGAAAACGGGTCTATGCATTGCATTAGGGTAGATCAAAGTTGGCCTCGAGAAGGATTCTTATCTTCAGCTCTTTCAAGGGCTACTTAATGGGAAAAGAAAGGGTTTATGGATTCACAGACAACACTGTCTCATGGACCTGTGCATGAGTGAAGAAATAAAATACTGCAGCAGGTAATAATTATGATTTACCATTTTTCCATGTAAAGGACCCTTATCTCACAAGAAACTAAGGAGTTGGGGGTTCATGCTGGCACCCTAACCTTGCAAATAGAGTTGATGAATACAGTAACTACTGATCTGGCACCTGCTTTAGCTTTTGATAAAAAAAATGTAATTTTTCCATGAAAGTAGACTATGTTTGTTATTCCACTAAATACTACCATGAAGAGTCTCCTACTAATCTACTGTTGGAAAGAGGATAACATTAAACCTGCCCAATAGTCTATATTCTATATTGTCTCACTATATATATATATATATATATATATATATATATACACACACAGTATATATATGTTTCACTCTAGTTATTCAAAATAGAACCCTGAATTGGCCCAGGCCCAGAACCTCCCAGAATAGATTTTTATTGAAATTATTATTATTATTATTATTAAGAATTTAGAGGAATGGGAATGTTATAAAAGGACCTATTCAAATGAGTTTACTGAATTAATTGTACAGTTGCATTTTATTTCCAAAACACAATATGCAGAGCCTTTTTAAAATGTCATTATTTAAAGAACAGTAACACGAAACATGAAAATGCCTCAAATCCATATACAGTTATTATATGTTCACTCAAATCGATATACAGGTACTATATGTTCACTCAAATCGATATACAGGTACTATATGTTCAAGTTGCGCTTCCAAAAATTCTAAACCTGCATCTATAAATTATGATATTTAGCTTTACAAATTAGCCTTTTTGGGCACAGTTCCTGAATATTATCTGAAGCACCATAGAAAACAATAAGAATATGTATGGTCTGTATAACAACATGGCTGCTATCAGTAAAGATAAAAATGGACAAAAAAAAAATTAAATACATGAACAAGTATAACTGCTATGCCAATCCAAATTGTCCAAATTGTAATTTATTTTTTTCTCTCTCTCTCTCTTTGTTGTTGTACTATGTGGCCAATAAATAGAAAACTCTTATTCTATTCCTATTCTATTTACAGCCTTTAGTGTCCTCTCTCAACTATGTATTTTCTCAGACTACACAGAAAAGGGTATATGGAAACTTTCCTTTTCTGACGACAGTGTAAGGTTCACCATCATCCAATTAGAAAGCAATCATCCAAGTCCTTGGATTTTACAGTGGGCAAAGCAAATGTACAACATATCTGGAATGTTCAGGGGGTAATTCACCATTGTGCAAAGTGAGGTCCGGATCCTTCACCTCACTTCGCACATGGTGTTATGCGCTCGCTGATGTCCTGCATGCGGACATCAGAGAACGCTTTAAAGGGATTCCAGTCTCAGCGAGACCAAAAGAGTTGCCTCGCCAAGACTGGAATCCCTTTAAAGCGTTCGCTGATGTCCGCGTGCAGGACATCAGCGAGCACATATCAGTCTGTGCGAAGTGAGGCGAAGGATTCGGAGCTCACTTCGCACAATGGTGAATTCCCCCCTCAGTCTTGTCCATGCACTGGACAAATAATCTCAATTTTCAGGTGTATTCTGGATAGATTATGTTACTCTATAGAGTAATAGAGGAGTTATTTTATAGTATAGTAATATTTCATTGCATATTTATATTTATTTATACAAATGGTTGCTTTCAAACTTGTCAGTTAATTAGTGAAAGCAGGTGATATAGAATAAGTTACTTCCTAATGATGCAAATGCTGATATATTAACTAGGAAATAAATCTAACCGTGAGACATTATGATACTGAAACACAAGATGCTTTGTCTCCTTGCAATACATATTAATAGGACATGATGAGAAACTCTGCTTTGTTTAAGGCATTGTCCACAGCTGCACACATGATCATTTTGAAGTCCATTTAACCAATCATTTCTACCATGCATATCATCTGGAATGTTGCTTGGTTTATTTAGTTTAAAACATATGGTTTCACAGGAAATAGCTTTCCAGTGATCAAAGAAAAATACTGTATTGGGTAAGGAAAATATTGCCTAATTTAGTATAGAAATAGCTTTAAAAATAATACAGATCTTTAAATAAGATCATGACATTGGGTCAGTAGCTGCTCAAAAGGTTCCACATTTTCTTGCCAGTCTTTAGCAGTTACAGTAAAACTCAAATTACTAGGCATTGTGCCAGGACATCTGCTACTGCAAAGCATGGTCCAAAAGAATTATCTGACACGCCTTATCTAGGATTTTCTCAGTGACAAATGAACTGGTCTCTTTAAAATTAACTTTAATAGCAACTTCATCAAACTAAAAGCGGCATTGATTTAGTCATTGTATTAGAAAACAGGAACATTCACCTCAGCCATCTGATGAATGAGTCCACCGGTTTAATAAATCTAAGAGATTACTGTAGGGAGTAAAAAGGAAATAATTGAAAACAAAGTACATGAACTCCTACAATAAGGTTTGTTGGCACAGAGTGTGATCAACGTTACATGGCAGGTGTGTCAATAGCACAAGTAAATCTGGCATAGTTTGCAACAATATAATGTATTCTAAAGTCTCTGTTAAGATATTTTAATTAAACCTGTGTTAACATCAGAATATTTGAAGACATACTGTACTGTGTGACAGGTCAAATTTAAAGGACCAGTATCACCAGAAAAAGAAAAATGCTATTTGGATTGGCATAGGAGTTGCAGTACTTGAGAAAATACAGTGGGGCTTATTCATGAAAGTGAGAATTTGGCTGTCGAAGTGCATTCACATCACTTTGAGTCACAATAACCATTATGAAATCACTACTCAGATTCCTATAGCAAACGAGTGAACAGCATTGGACACAATTTACAGCATTTTTAAATAGACAATACCAATAGTCCGAATAGTCGCATAGAATTTGCATCTATTCTCCACTTCCCTGTGTTCTCTTATTGATTAAACTCTGTGAAGTGACAAATATTTATTCAGTTTGGGCAACTACGATAACTGAGATCTTAAAGAGCTCTTCACATCATTTTGCATGGGCATGCACAGGTACTTCGACTATTAACTAAGCAGCAGAGTATTGCAAAGGTCTGAATGCGACTAGGTGAACTAATCCAAATTCACTTGTTTGACTTTGCCACTTCAGACTGGTGAATTGGGGGGTTGATGGCAGGGCTCCAGTGTTGCATAAGGTGACTATTTCTTCAAAAGTGACAATGGTAACTGCAACTAAGTGACAACATGAGAAGGAACAAGGAGCACAGCCCTCTGCTGTGGGAGGAAAGCTCTGGGAGAGATCTACACATCTTGGCAATTTGGGAGACAATGAACTGAGCATGTCTATCATTTGTTCTCCAATAGTTTCCAACATTTAGTTCTGACTGGCTGTTTATCTCACTTACTACCCACTCCCTTTGATTGGCCCAATTTGTAAACTCAGTATCTGGTTGGCTAGAGGTTTACATCCCTATTTTAAATTTATGACTGGGGTTGGAACCTCTTTAGTGTGTTTCCTGTTGAGCAGTACAGATTATACAACTGTAAATTTATACTCTGTGGATATCTAAGGACCAGTTGGGTTACAGCAGCTGAAAAGATACTGGAAAGAGACCAAGCGAAAGCTTACTGAGAACCTGAAGCACAGAGGGACCAGGAGCTGGCAACTTCTGCAGGAGGGAACAGTTCTTGGATGGCAGGCAGCTGGGTGAATTGTGATGCTTGTATAGTCTGTATTGTCTGGGTGGCATTATAAGATTTTATATTCCTTTCACTCTCAATAAAGTTCTCACTTTGCAAAGAGCTGTTGTTGGTTTGTTGCCCTATTCTCACAACCTCACACGGGGCGTCCAGTGACACATACATTATGCCTAAGGCGAACTTTTGCATCCCAAATAAATGAGGAACCAGAAAAAAGTTAATATGTAATGTGTTAGCAAACTTAAACAAGAAAAAAATGATACACACTTTTTTTGCTTTCAGTTGAAATAAGTAAGAGTCTTATTGTGCTAAATAAATTTTCACTTTAAAATGTAAATCCTGTCATTATTAAAAAATCTGTTCCACCTTCCACCTTACTCATGAGTTCATAATTTTTTTAAAAAAGAATTATCCCAAGCCAAATTTAATTTCACTAATCCTATCATCAACCTAATCACATACAATTTGAATCTGCATATTTGTGGCCCACTTGCAATATTCCTGGCAGAGGATAATTTGAAATTCCCAGCATTCCAAACTATGGTTTATTTCCCATCATCTCACTGAAAGTTATATTTTCCAAAAAGCTTATGCAGCTGGATGACTGCGACATACCATTCCAAATATGCATGCTATTATGCTACCCAGTGCATTTTGGGTAGCTAAAGCCATGCTAGTGTTTTAGATGAAGATCTAGGGGATAATTCAGCATAGTGTGAAGTTAACTCCGGATCCTTCGCATCACTTTGGAGAGGCTGTTATGCGCTCACTGATGTCCTGCACGTGCACATCAGTGAACGCTTTAAAGGGATTCCAGTCTCGGACTCGAGTGGTCTTGCCGAGACTGAAATCCCTTTAAAGCGTTCGCTGATGTTGACATGCAGGACATCAGCAAGCGCATAACAGCCTCTGCGAAGTGATGCGAAGGATCTGGAGGTAACTATGCTGAATTACCCCGCTAATCTTCAGTGGATGCTTTTAGTGTGTAAGCATAAGAAATAATCCAAAAAAATTATTTGGCAGCTATGAACTGGCAATACACGGCTGTTCTTTCAGTGAGATTGTTATTGTTAGTGGCTAGGCTGTGATGTTTTAGGCCTGTTTCACAATACCAAGTTTTGTCCAAGTCTGTTAGATGGCTGTTTAGATGAAAATGTATTACATTATTCTCTATATCATACTCACACATTCACATTATGCAAACTGAAACATGTAGCAACTTTGGTATAATCCTGTTAGATGTTGGTCCATCACTAGTATCCATATTTTTCCCTATAGAGTTGCAAATAATTAAATATTCATAATAGGAATAACACTATTTTTACTTATCCTCGTGATTACATGCCTCCACTCAGGGAAATCATCCACAGCATCACGCAGTCACCTCAGGGGAGTAGGCCCCACTTACAAATAGGAGTAGTGCCTGTACCTCTTTACAATAATGCGCACCAGAGATTCTTTGCACACAACAGAAACTGTTTATTCACAGTTAAATACACATTACAAGAGCTTCATACAGTTGTAATGCTACAGTGAGATGTGGCGGATTCTGGGTTGAACACCTTAACATAAGCACAGGCTAGTGGCAGAACATGGGTTATATTTCATGACTCTACCCTCTGGAGTGATCCCTTGCACTGATTCAGAGGATTATGGGCGTAACAAGTAGTGATGTGGTGTGGTGAAAAAACATGGGCGTCAGGGACTTTAGTGTTAAAATATAATAACATTTATTAACTTAACACACACAGAGAAGTTGATATGGTAGCAGAAACAGTGTAATAGTTGCAGGCACAAATACTTCTTCAATAGGTATTTTCAACAAGTAGCTGCCCCTATAGGATTGCCAACCCAGGGTACTTACAATCAATGCAAGAATTGTGGCTCTTGAAGGTGCACTGTATCTTTAAAGGAATCCTAAGATGCACTGGCTATCTTATTGTAGCGCTGGCTCTGGTCACTAGGAATGGATCCTTATGCAATAGGACATGGGGGCTGGATTCCCCTACACAGCAGTAATTATGGGTGCTGGCCCTTTAAGTATAATATATGGGCATATGGTGCTTTAATATAGGGTATTGAGTCCTTCCTGGTCCCTACCTGAGGCAAGGTAGGCCTCAAAGGCTTCTCTTGTGGAGCAGGGTCCTTCCCATTCAGCCAGCAGCTGAAGAGAGGGGCACATCGGGAGAGGATCTTAGTACTCCTGATGTGCTCCTTTGATAAAGAAGAGTGCAGCAGCTCTAAAACAGGTAGGGGGGGCCTGGAGGGGATCCCTACACACTTCTCAGAGTAAATCCTTATTCTATACATCCCATACAAAGTACTTTGGAGTATAGTTATCTTCAGTTGAGTATACTGAGTTTTCCGTAATCCTGGCAAGGCATAACTTGTCTCTCAAAGGGTCCGAAACAGGAACTCAGTCACTCTGGACTGCCTGGAGGTAATCTCCACCCTGTGCAATGGAGAGCCTGTAGCTAATCTCCAGCACCCAGGCCTGAAGCTGAGGACCACAACCCACTAAGAACAGAGATATTTATAGACTGGGGTTACTCCTCCCAGCTATATTCACAAATACATATTATATTTCTATAACACTAATACATTAACTGAGTAGGTGATGCTAATACCATACTCCTGGATATAACACTCCAAATACATAGGTAGCATATGATAGATTAATACATAAGAACACAAAATACTGGTAGAAAATGAAGTAGTACCATTTCCATTTCCGACAGGAAGCTAAGGCATTTATTGTGATACAAATCACATCCTGCAAGCTGCATGACAACCACAGTAAAATAATATTATTTGCAAGATGCAATCTGATTTATTTACAGCAGTGGTTCTCAACCTGGGGGTCGCAACCCCTTTTGGGGTTGAACAACAATTTGCCAGGGGTCACCTAACAACTTTTGGGATTGTTGCAGATTTTTAATACCGCTTATCTGTGACCGCAACAATTTTAAAGCAATTTTATCCGTTGCGGTCACGGATAAAGAGTTGCAGCAAAAAAAAAGTTGAGAACCACTGATTTACAGTTTGTGATAGTAAGTATATATGTTTGTGATTGAAGGCCCTCCGGAATAAGGCACTCTGTGGTGGGAATAAAATGGTTGTATGAAAGAGGTATTTTCTCAATATGAATATAAGGTAATTGTAATATGCCAATGTGAGTCACTTCCTTATCTTCATATAATACACAGTAGATACAGTAAGTACATGCAACTTCCTGTAAATTATAACATTATTATTTTCTAGTTCTGACATCAGAGCTATCTAATTATAACTTGAGGCATCCATCACACTCCTTTAGTATTAAAAAAAATAAATAATTTTGAAACATGTTGATGTTTCACCTTTTCCAAGCCACTTCTCTGAACTGCCCCTGCATCCCTCAAACTGCCGCTGAGTCCTTCAAGTGAGTAAATATGTCACAGAGGATCATGGGAATTGTAATCATGCATGCTTTGAAACATTATTACATGGTTGCAAATAATTTCCTGTGATATAATGACAAAAGTACAAGTTAACCAAGACTTGTGTCTACTTCTGACATTTATGGTGGCTTTTTATATTTTTATAAATTACAGGAAGGGATACATTATCCTCTATATAATATCATCTGAAATATTTTCTATTAAACAAAGTGAAAAAAAGTAAAATCCCAGGAGGTGTGACAATATGAATAAAAGGAAGTCTTGACCAGTGCCATTAATAACAATGATAAAAAAAATTTTTAGCCGCACTTCCTTCACCTCACTTCAGCTCTGCTGTATCACAGTGCTCTCTCCCCTGCATTCCCCGAGCATGTCACTTCCTGTGAGCTGAAGTGAGTCAGCGCTGGGGAAGGGAGGGTGGACTCCCC
>WMED01010606.1:0-15678 GCA_019650415.1 Pipa parva | reverse complement strand
ACTACACATACACTGCAGTATTGTATTACACTGCACTGCACTACACATACACTGCAGTATGTATTCTGCAGTCCCATCATTATCTTGAGGATAAATAACAACTGTGTATTTTCATATCTGCTTTTTGTTGGCAAATCGTCTTTGCAAATACACATTTTCTGTACATTGTGTAAGCAGGTGTATGGAAAAGTCATGGATGGGGAATATGTGCCACTATGGTTTATTATAGCAGTGGCATAAGGTCCTGGTAAAAGTCGTGCCTGGCAGTATTAAACTGTCAGAGATGTTATTTAGCTGGATTTTGGGGCCAGGATTTAGGAGTGGCTGAAGAGCTGGGGAGGGAAGGTCACTCCTATACTCCATCCCAGAGTTTTCCCCTCATAGTCTCAGCTGCCCTTAATAAGCAGGTGAGAGGTCTGCTAGCTAGAGAGTAAGAGAGCTACTGCAGCATTGGTGAGGTCCCTCCTGTACAACTAAATGGGTAACAGAGAAAAGTTTTTGTTTTTTATATATATATATATATATATATACACTGTATATATGTAAACCTGTGTTTTGTGAAATACACTGAACTGATTTGTTTTGCTGAAGAAAAGCCTGTTTACATTTCATTATAAGGAAAACTGTGTTGTTGGACAATTTTTGTTTTCACCAGTGCTGGAAAATGACCTGGTCTTCCTGTTTTATTTTACCTTTGGCCAAGTGTGTCTGTTGTTTTCCTGTCATAGCCCAGATCCCAGTTTACAATTGTTAAACAAAGTGTACTCAGGGCGAAATGTAAAAAAAATTTGGAAAAGCCCCGATTTCTCTTTTCTAAGTTTATTCCCGAGCAATCTCGGAAAAAGTTCCTCTCGGTAAATATCGCAAGATATTTTTTCAATATCGACATTTACCGACAGAAACGTTAGTTTGAGTTTTTCTATCTCGATTTTTCGGTGGAAAGGTAATACTACTCATGTAAAGCACGGCTACCTTTCCATCGAAATATTCAATTGAAAATTTTCAGTCGGTAAATATAGATCGAAAATATCGAGTGATTGTTACCGCACGAACAGCCAAGGTGTTCTCGGAGTAAACTTGGAAAAGCGAAATCGGGCTTTTTTTGAGTTTATTAAATTTAACCCAATTTTATTACTGTGTCTGCTTTATGAAACATGAGTCTGTTCTGAGCATATCCAGGCCTTTTTCTTCCAATAAAATTAGTAAAAATACTAAGCACCTATGATTGTAAATAAATGGGTGATATAAATTTACCATTCATTTTTATTGAAATAATGAGGTTTTATCTCTTGTATTGATTTATAGATTAAAGTAGCTGCTTTGTTCCATAGGGATGGCCCTGGGGCCCTTTGCATTTTTTTACTTTTCAGCTGAAGATATTTCAGAACCCATGTTATAACTGAAAGTATTTCCATACATAATCTGCCATATTTACTAAAGTCAGAAACCTTATTGTCACCTTTTTCAACTAATTTCGCTGTTATTTTGGGGGACTTGGGTCATTATACTGTTATTTAACAAGCTGCGATTTTTTTATTTTATTGTGGTGAAGTTACTCAGTAAATGTATCCATATTGATATCATATAACACTATATAGCGATAGTTTTAACTGTTAATTTAAATGAATCCTTATGTATATGTGTGTGTGTGTATATATATATATATATATATCGATATCATTTTATTCGCCATTTCAACAGGCAGAACTTTGGAACTAAAATCAATCTCAGTGCCAATTCCAAATAATGAATAGCGCCACCCAGAGAGTGGAGGAATGTTACGTAGCTGAAATTGACTGGAAAAATCAATCAAACATCTACTTTCGTAAATGTCGGGATAAATTCGTTAGTGAAATTATTGGTGATGTCAATATTATTGATCGGGTGGAAATGAGATTTTATATATATATATATATATATATATATATATATATATATATATATATATATATATGAAAATCAGTGCCAGAAACCTACAAATTGGCATAGTAACTAGAAGAGGTTGAAATCAGTAAAAAAAAAACAAAAACAAAAAAAAAACACACCATTGACTATTGGATTTCAAAATGAAAATCAATTCGACTTTATTAAGTGTGCCCCTATAGTATCTATGGCTAAGCTCTGTAAAGCGGGTCTACCAATGACTGCAATTGGCTTGTGTATGTGGACTACTTGTAAATAAGGGCTATATTTATCAGAGTGCATTCACCTCCCAGTACTTTATTTGGTAAAGTCAAGTTATTGCATTAACTCCAGTATACTATACCTTGGAAAACTGAAACAAATATTTATAGTGTCAAATTTGCAGTGAAAAGATGCGAATTATTTCATAAAGATGCGTTCAATGTAAACTTCTCAGCAAAGTTGGAAAAGTGGTGATTATCGCTAATTCATATATTTTATAAACAGACAGTTTGAAAAATATGATGTGATCTGAATGTTGGGACGATGATCAGAAAATATTTCCCAGATTTGGCTATGTGAAATGTGCACATTGTGAGGCTGTGGGTAGTAGACACATATACTGTCTCTTTAAGAAAGATATTTTTTTTTTTTTCCCCCCCCCCCCCCAAAACAATGGAGGGTTTAAAACATAAAGTACTGGGTTTGGGTTTCAACATCCAGCTCTCACCTTGCATCCAGTAATAATGAACCATATGCACAGCTGCTCAGCCTTTTATACAGGCTGAGAGTCCCATAATGCAATGCAGCTTTCCTTTAAATTCCAGGAAGTAAGTGCTGCTGCAATGCCTTTAAAGAGGCCTACACAGGTGCACCATGCTGCTTCTCACATGTAAGAACATAATTACAAACGAACAGTTTGATATTAAGTATAAACATACATACATAACTGAATACAAATAAAGACAAACCAGATTTGATATTACTTCCAGTTGTGGACATACCCAAAGACAGAAAAGTGAAGACATTGGGTGGCCATCCTAATGAAAGAAAAGTAAAAATCATTTAGATTGTAAGCTCTATGGGTCAGGGACCTCCAACCTCTTGTATCTATCACAACCCAGCACTTAAAGTGAAATATCCTTATGATATTATACTTGTAATGTGTAATGCACTTTTCTCATGTCTGTTATATTTGTATGGCTGAATTGTACAGCGCTGCGTACATATGTGGCACTTTATAAATAAAATGGTACATGCCCTGTACATACACTACTATACATGCAAAAGAAATAGAGAAAAACACACACACCAAGAGGTTTGTCAGTGAATGGGAATAATCTTACAGCAATTACAATAACAGAAACACAAAAGGAAAACAATTTTACAGTTTACTACATCACCCGCATGATCTGGGCCTTTGGCTGTCCACATTTGTCCCTCTGTACCAGGAATGTGGGAGAGATTACCATAGGGATCGAATGCAATGTCTCCAACTGTGAGAGGAGGTAGAGAAGTGGCAAATGGGACAATATTATAAATATGCCGCTTAATGTTTGAATACGCTATTGGATCCAGTACAGAATAGCATCATTTTGAGCAACTTGAAGCATGATTCAGCCTTTTTTTTTTTTTTTTTTTTTTTTTTTTGTTACTGGTGTATATATATAGCGGTTTCTTTTATATGGACTGGATGTGTTCATCTCCTAATGCATTGTGAGAACCAGAATTAGGGGGTGCACTGACCTTGCGCTGGTGTGAGCACATACATTCTACTTTTTGTCTGCTGCTCAAGTTCACCTTTAAATGTTATCACACATTTCTAGGCTTCTAATTGCATATTTGTCAAGCTAAGCTTAAAAGGCACAACATGACCTTTTCCACTGAATACTGTCAAAGCAATAGATTTACTCTTTGCCTAGAAAAATTCTCAGCGCACAAATTACTGCCATTATTAAAGAAGAAAAGTGCATTTTAGAGTAACATTGCTTGATTCAGAGCTTGGGAAAAAATGCTGTAAAATGCCTCCGCATCAAAGCAAGAGTCATATCATCTGTAAGAAGGTTTTTGCTTCTTTTTGAAATTTACACTTAGGGGCAATAAAATGTATAAAAAGTTTCACAAGGGTTGAAAAGTAGTTAAAATCAGATTTGTCTGTACTTTTAACACTTTGAAACCGTTTGGATGTTTTCGCTTGTTTTAAACGTGACCTCTAGGAGCGACTTTATCTATAGTGCGCAACTTACTGCTGTGACTTTTCGATCTTCAGCTGCCGGTATTTATTAAGCTTCACGTCTATTTAATGTTTATAACCTTTATCAACCTCTGCCCAACCGGCATAAACCGTTATTTAACTTATTTTCTTTTTGATAACTGTCGTTGGAAATGTAAAAATGCATCAACAATCTGCAAAATACAGAATGACAATGGGTAAACGAAAAATTCACAGGAAGTTTTTTTTTTTTTTTTTTATAGAGTTGTAAGGCAGAATATTCACCCTTTGATAAATATGCCAAGGGAGGACATCTTTAAAGGTGCACTGATGATCTGTGTTATGCTACAGTTAATCTACTGCTATTATCCCTTTACATTCACATCTCATACCCATGTTAGCAGTAAGACAGATCTCAAGGAGTAGGCCAATGTTATTTAATGCAGGAGTACACATGCAGCAGAAGAACAATTGATTTTACACAGTAATAATGGAAAACAAGTTTTTCCTTTAAAGGACCAGTAACACCAAAATAAATAAATCCTATTTGGAATAGCATGACAGTTATTCAAATGCAGCACTTAAAAAAAAAGTGTTATCTTTGAAGTTCAGTTCAAACAATATCTTTGTTCCTAGATTAATTTTCCTGAAATATATTTAATAATTATTTTAAAAAAATGTGAACAGAGAGAACAACACAAAGCAGTAAAAAGAAATTAAGCTTTAAAGATGTACAACAACAAAATAGCTGAAAATACCCAAATAAATGGCAACTGAGATGTCTAGAATGCTTGTGATTTCCAGAGTTTTACCTTGCAGCAGTTGGACAAAGAGTGTGAGGCTTCAGTGGCTTATAACGGCGCGGGAGGCTTCAGTGGCTTATAACGGCGCGGGAGGCTTCAGTGGCTTATAACGGCGCGGGAGGCTTCAGTGGCTTATAACGGCAGTTTACTACTTCTTTACCTTTGTCTTTCATTAACATGAATCACTCCATGTATCAGTGTCTGTATATCCAGTAAAATATCAAATTGATGAAAAGGGTTTCCATTTTTTTAAGGGACACAGAAACAACTATATGCTGTAAAACAAGTATTTACATAAGAAATAATAAATGCCACACCGCCCCATTTAATATGAAGAAATTCATGCAAAATGTAAATAACAAAACACCTAGAAATTCTTTCTTTTTTTTTTTCAAATTTAATTGCACTTTAAAAATATTAAATGAAGCTGCCAAGTGGGAATTTTGTTAAAAAGGACCATGGGGTTAAAAAAAAGAATAGAGTGTTACATATTAAACACATATATGTTCATACATTCCTTTGCATGTAAAAATCAATTTAGAAAATTAAATTCTTGTTAATAAATTGTTGCGTCAGTTTGGGCCAAATTTCACCCCGAGGCTCCCAGCATTTTTCTACATTGCCTCTTTCACTGTGGATTGAGCGACCCTTTCACTGTGGATTGAGCGACCCTCTCTTTTTCTCTGCATGTACAGACTGGTATCTAGAGCTGGGTAAGTTAAAATACTAACTGGGTCTGAGCAATTAGATTATTTTATGTCAGGCTAACCTAAATAGGGCATCATTTCGGAGATATTAATGTCTGTTTATCTTAGCCAGTAACTGTGAAAATTAACAGTTTTTAATAGGAAAAAACTCCCCTTTTTGTGCCATTCAGCTTTATACAGTAGTGTATTGATTAGTATCCCAGAACCTGCCCATTAGTAACACTATGCAGCCAGTTGTCCCACTGTTACTGTTTATTTCTCAGTATCATGATCAACTGCTCATCATTTGCAGTGCACATCACTCAGTAGCTTATACTGCTGTCCATTACTTTCAATGCACATTGTTTACTAGCATCACACCCCCGGGTATTACATAGATACGTTGCTTATAACTGCCCATCAGTTTTACAGCTCATGCAGACCCCATGTCACTGTACTTTGCTTAACAGACCCCAGCTGCCCCTCATTTTATATTGCTTGGCAGCCCACCACCTGTCTATGAGTTCCTATGCACATCGTCTGTAAGCCCCCAAAGTTGTCCTTGTGTTTCACATCGATCAGCAACTCCCAACTGGTTCATAGGCTTCACAGCACATTGTTAGTTAGTGCCAACCTGCTCATTAGGTGCCCCACACACACTACTCATTTGCTGTATCTAGGTCTACCATGCAGAATTGTGGGGCTCATCTCTGAAGGACTCTTCCATTGCTTCCGGTATTATCAGTGGGAATAGGAATGAACGCGAACCCTCTTGTTTCAGTTTTAGTTTTGGTTTAGGTTTAGATCCATTGTTGTGTTGTGGTTTTGTTTAAGTAAATTATGTATATGAATGGGGAAGAATGGGTGGGGGATGATATTTTTTTTCCCTTCCATAGTAAAAGTTAAGGACTATGGACTAATCAGGATGTGAACTGATTTTGGTTTTGAGCGAAGGTGGGAATAGAATAAAAATGTGGAAATATGAACTTATAGATTCATGGAGCTTATGAGATGGAAGGTGGTGGGTGTGGAGTTATTATTTTGTGATGTTTGGTATAATGGCAAGATGGGCGATGTTTTTTTGTGTTTTTCTGTTTATATGTATAATTCCTGGTTGCTTGAATCAATAATAAAACCTTAATAACTGCACTGCTGTGGATAAAGGGCAAAGGTTGTTATTATTTTTGTTTAACTTGTTGCTTAAACTGAAGTAAAGGCTTTACAGGTAGTTTCAAACAGGGGGTTTCCTTCTAACTGTTTTCTATTTCCTGTATCTATATTTAACAGGGAAGTCAGTGATTGGTCTTGTACCATCGTTTGTTCTAGTCTAGAGTTTATGTATTTATCTTTTCCAGTGATCCAATCAATTGCATGGAAGTATTGTGCCATGATGTATAAAAGACTGGCAGGTTGAGGCCCCATTTGGTGCGTGTTTGTATTAGTTTATCCCATGCTATATGGGGTCTTTTGTTATTCCATAGAAATTGTTGAGTTATTTTTTTCAGTGATTTATTATCTGAATCCTTTTAAGATTATTTGGAGCATTTGTAGTGGATATAGTAGTCTGGGGAAGGTTATCATTTTAACAAGGTGTGCTCTACCAAGAAAGGAGATTGGTAATGTTGGTCAGGATGTATATTCAGGCTTTTTACAATTAACGGAGATGTATTTAGTTGATATGCTTGTGAAATGTCCTTTGGTAGGATTAGTCCTAAGTATTTGATCTGATTCTCCAACCATTAATAGGGGTAGTCCTGACCCAGTTTATTAATAATCGATACATGTAAAGGAAGGGCTGCAGTCTTGTTTGGGTTTATTTTAAAGCCTGAGATCAATTGGAAGGTATGGAAATATTTCCAGATTGTTGGTATTGATTGTTGTGGATTAGTGGTCATCAATAGTAAGTCATCTGCAAAAGCAACTTACTTTAGTTTGTCTACCAACATGTTGAATAGGAGTGGTGATAAGGGACATCCTTGCCTTGTTCCACGATAAAGTTGAAATTGGGTTGAATTAAGATTGTTAATGGTGAGGAATGTTTGTGGAGCATTGTAGAGAGCTTTAAAAGCATTAAGTAATGAAGCTCCATAGTGCTGGAATTTGATGATTCTGGTTATGTGTTCCCAGGCTACTTGGTCAAAGGCTTTTTCAGCATCATATCAGAATTGCATTTTTTAAATTTATGTTGCTTTGCAGCTACTATAAAAGTCATTGCTTTTCTACTATTGGTGATTGACTGTTGCGATCTTATGAATCCTGTTTTTGATTTGTGTAAGATTCTTTTTAGAACAGGGTGGAGTCTGTTTGCCATTATGGATGTGAATAATTTAAGGTCTTGGCTCAATAGCGAGAGGTCTGCATGAGTCTGTTTATAGGGGATCTTTGTTGTTCTTATGAATTAGAATTGTTCTGGCTATATTGAATTTCTTGGAGAATGAGTGTCCTTTGAGAATAGGATTGTATAATTGGGTTAAGTAGGGAGCAACCTGGGGTGAGGGAAATTTATAATAGTTGGCTGGGAAAGCATCTGGGGTTTTGTTAGGTTTTGCTTGCTTTTTTGAGTGTTGTATTTCTTCTGCATATATCTGCATTTAATGTTTCCCTTTCTTTGTTTGTTCCTTTAGGTTAAGTCCGCTTCTTGTAAAAATTGTATTCCCAGGTTTTTGTGGTCTGTAGAAGATTCGTATAGAGAGGATTAGAAATTGTTAAAGCTGTTTAGGATATCTTGTGGGTTTGGTTATGATTTTTCCTTTGTCATTTTTTAATTTTTGGAATTTTTGGGGTGATTTGAAGTTTGAAATATTTTATTAAGTTGGAGAGGAGATTGCATGCTTTATCCCCAAATTTGAATAGACGAGCTCCATGATGATCCAAGGTGAAGGTTGCATTTCTTGATAGGTAGAGATCATAAGCTTGTTTGGCATCTCGGTATTCCTGTTTGTTTTGTTCATTTGGGTTAGATAAAAAGGAGTTGTATGTTGACTCAATCACTCATGTCGCCTCACCGAAGTACCTTTAAAGTGTTCGCTGATCTCTGAGTGCAGGAGACCAGTGAGCGCGTACCCTTTTTGGTGAAGTGATGAGAAGCTTCGCAAGGGTACTTCAATTGTTCCTGAATTACCCCGTAGATGTTCTGTTAAGAAGGCGAAGCCTGGATCTAGGCCAGGGGTGGGAAGTTAGTTTTCTCATGGGGCCGCGTGAAAGGTTTGGGTAGTTTTAGAGAGCTGGAGTGGTGTGCCTAGCTTGCCGGCGCCTATGGTGGTTGGCCGGTCGGAGATGGTTGGAGGGCCAGATGTGGTCCATTGGGTTGTTTTTTTGTTTTGGACTTGTCTAAGTTTGGTATGTGAGCTGCATTGAAATCACCACCTATAATGATATTGTAGATGGTACAGAGGAAAGTATGGTTTGGGTCATTAGGAGTGTATCCGTTTATTAGGGTGTACTTGGTAGATCCAATTTCCATATCGTTCAGCAAGAATTTTCCTTCAGTGTCAGGAATGGTATTCAAGATATGGTAGTTTAGAGATTTGGCTATTATGATTGCAACTCCTCTTTTCTCTTTGGTGGGGCTGTATGGTTATGCTGTCCTAATAAACTGATCTCTCCTTTATGTGCTGCTGTTGTGTGGAACTGGTGTTCACACTTACTGCTGGGGTGTGTCTGCGGTCATCTGGTTGTTGAGCAGATAGGTCTCGGTGCTTAGTGTGGGCATCTATCTCCTGCCTTGTTGTCCTCACTGGTGTTGAGTGGAAGGCACCAGGGTCTCTGGGGACTGTTATGGGTTGTCAGCAATGTTGAAGGCGATGATCACCTCTGTGGACTCTCTCCCACTTTTCTCAATTTACACTGCTGGATCCTCAGTATGTTGGAATTGGATGATAATCGTGTGGATACGAAAAAAAGGCTGGGCTGGAGGTGTAGAACACAAAAAACAAAAAGAGATACCTAGCGTAATATTGTTTGGTTTTAACAATGGTTCTGTGACAGACACACAATGGTGTACAATTATTGTGTTATATAATGTTCAAATGAAACTGCTGGAAGTGTAGTGAACAAATGGAATTGTAATACACAAATAAAGGAGTGCACTAATGTGTATTTTATCCGTAGCTTTAGCTGTGCTTTAGACAACAGGAGGGAGGGGGGCTTTTTGGTCCCCCCACTGGTGGAAGCACTCACCAGATTTAACTTGATAAAAAGCACATCAAGTCGCATCAGATCCTGGTAGATGAAATTCAATTTATTCTGCATATATCTCATATCTCATAGACAGAACAGGAAAGAATACCATGTAGTGAACCAAATTAATGAATGACAGATTTATTCAGTAGTAACTTACAGTTTGTTAAAATCATCAAGCACTCGATTAAAATGGAAGTCTCAAAGGTGGCTATCAGTTCTCTATGCGTTTCACCGATAAACATCAGCTTCTTCAGGAAATGAATAGTCGCCCGCTTTGAGTGAAGAATCCTAGTGTGTTTCAGCATTTTAAACAGTTCTCGGCTGTGTTGTCCGTGACGTCAGACGTTCCGTGACGTCAGACGCTCAGTGACGATGGGTGCACCGGCATCATGCGTTCCAAAATACAGGAAGGATCTTTACATGCATTCCAAGTAAATACATAGTGAATGTGATACAAATTTAAACAGCTCAGAAATTACATGTTGCCTAATCGATCGGCTTATATTACAATTGCTTGTCAAGTGCAATATTATCAGTAAAAGTGCATATACTAATTTTGATTCCAGTATTAATCGTGATTGGAGACTATAAGTTAATTGATTAATTAATTATTAAGTGGTGAATGATGTGATAAATGAAAAGATATATTATATAAATTAACAATGATGATTTAGTCAAATTTAAATGATATAGTTAAATAAATGAAGCAAGTTATACTTAAGTTAAGTGAAAAGGATAGGTCAATATGTGGAATTTGGTGCAAGCATGTGAGTCAATTCATAACAAATCATATATATTACAAATCAAAATACTCTTGCATATAATTCATAAATACATATTAAAAACATAAGGTTCTAAAAGTTTTTGTTATAAATATTATTCTAAAAAATTGTTTAAAATTGATTGTGATTAATTGCAATTAAATTAAAGGGGAAGTAAAAAACCCATATATTTTTTACATGAGTTCTTTTAACTGATTACTGGGACATTGTTAATTAATTTTTTTTTTTTTTTTTTTTAATATGACATGCGGACAGTAAAATTAATTTGTTGGTAAAAAATGATGAATTGAATTATTTAAAGGGGAAGTAAAAGACTTGGATATCTTTCTTAACCGAAATAAGTTCTATTATCTAGATGTCAGGATCATTGAAATAGGACATACAGTAAGCAGATTTAGAAAGCTGCTAATTCTAAGTCTATATTTAGACCTAGTGATTGTAAACAATTGGCCTTGAATATCCAATATGTCTTTCTGTTGCAGTTTTATTAATCTAGATCCACCTATTAATTTTTTAGTTATTTGTTCTACAACAAGTAAAAAACTGTGAGAAAAGGCGCAAAAGAAAACGGCACTAAGTGCCTTATCACAAGTATTATAAGTGTTGTAGTATAGTCCCAAAACGTACCACAGATGTGATAAGAGAATAGGAAAAGAACACCCTTGAATAGTGATTTGCAAAAATATATATGCTCACCAGAAATATCATATGATATTGCTTTCAAATTCACTGATGAGGTGAACCTTTATGGTTGCAGATAAATTCTCCGAATGTAAGATTAGCCCGATTGGTATAATCCATACACCCAACTCTCCAACACACTTTCAAGGTAGAACGTTATCCATAATTGATAAGGAAACTGATTTTGTTCAGATATAAAACATCCAGATTTATTCCTTCTGAATGCTGAGTTCTGCCTAGCTTGGCAGGTTATTTTTAATACAGGCGGGGCCTGCAACAAAATACAACAAAATACTTTAATCCAGTGGGATCTTTATTATGCTTTTCGGCGAAATGGGCTGAGACACTGTGTTTTTTAATTCCTTTTTTTTATGTTGCGCATATGTTCACTAATCCTAGTGCCAACTCTTCTTTTAGTACGGCCTATATAAAGCAAATTGCAAGGACATATTAGAGCTTAAACCACATACATACTGTTACAATTAAAAAAACATTTTTTCGGGGAATAGATGTTTATGAGGATTTAATCTTCTTTTGAGAACATGGTCACAAGATACACTTTTTTTATGTCCACATTTAAAGGTGCTTTTGAGACCCAAATTTGCTGTATTTTTATTATTAGACACTTCGTCTTTCAATCTTGAAGGGGCAACTTCCCCTTTGATACTTAAACCTTTTCTATATAGTATACGAGGTCTATTGGGCAGATGAGGACCTAATATATCGTCTGTTAGAAGGATTTCCCAATGTTTTCTCTATTAATCTAGATCCTGTGCTGTATTTAGTTATGAAAGGGACATCAAATTTATGATCCTGTTTAGTGGGTCTGTTCTTATCAAGAAGAAGTTCTTCTCTTGGTACCATATCCTCAGTATGTTGGTTGGCCTCGTGGTGGGTGTTATGGCTCTGTGTAGTTTGGATGGGTTATGAAAAAGTGTTTACACACTTTGTTTTTGTTGTGTGTCTGCAACCAGGGTGAAGTATTTAGTTTATCATGGCTCCTCAGTGTGTTTTAAGCAACAGCTATCGATTTGGAGTGGTATTTTGTTGGTGGTTTATAGCCTGTTTGGGGACCGTGTTAAAAGTATGGCTCTCTTAAGCCCACCTCCAGGAAATATCTAACTTGGACATTTTAATAGTTTATGACACAAACCTTCTTTTTTTTTTTTTTTTTTTATATGATGGAGCCCTTTAAAGAAAGATTTGTAATCATATATAATCAAGCATCTCTGTTTAAACTATTTTCCTATTCAGTTGTTTGTATTAACCTAATGAATGTAATGTATGAGTTCTTCTCCCTGTTTTGTGACAATTGAATTAGAGACGTCTGTGTTCTTTGAGGACAAATGTAAATAGGGCTCAAAAGCTCCACCATGCGTTTGGAAGTCTTTTGAGGTCATCATCAAATCAGACACAGTTCAGACAGCAATTATGTACATTACCTTCATTAGTTAATGCATTACTTTAACACGTAGACGTCTTACTTAGCATTAATTTCATATTCTAAGATTTACAGGTGTCTAGAACAACATCACATGTATCCAATCTGTATTTAGTTTCTACACTAGTTCACCTGAGGTACGGATTGAATTGTTTTTATTGTATGTAACCTTGTTATAAAAATGCATTAAGGAGAGTCTATTACTATAAGTTAGATATACTTAGTGTGACTATGAACATGGGCAGTATAGAAGAGAGACGAAAGATTTATTACAAATTTACCTCCCAAGACCTTGCAGAATAGGCCTTTTTTTCCTACTTTAGTTGAACTTGAACTTCAGGCATTTAAACAGATTTCTCTGCAAGAAGGAATTTCTACAGGGTTATTCCAGGTTGCTGGCTGTTCAACTGATTGTTAGCTGTTACCATTCTCCATAGAACAGTGAAGGATATTCGACCTGTTCCTTTAAAACCAGAAAAGCGGCTATGATTCTTTGCAAGTGGATTTTTGGATTTTGGAAATATTATACTCATCAGACATATAATTCAGCAAAGAGCGAACTTACTCTCCGATCCTTCGCATCAGCTCACAGAGACTTACGCATTCGCTGATGTCCTGCACACTATTTGCTGAATTACCCCCATATAGGCACATTTATTAAAACCATTTTGCCCAACTTGACTTCACTTCATATCGCTGTCAGGTTTTCACTGTATTTTTCGATTTCCCTGATTTATAAAGGATCGATTAAAAATGGTTCCTCATCAATATAAATCATTATTGGTACTGTAAATATCGAGGGGAACATTTTGGAGTGTCGTTCTATGAGGGTTCCTTCCATTATAGATCGATATCTCTCTTCAGTTGGAAAACATTTTGGGACTACGGTTAGAAGAACTGAGGGTAAATAATTCTGGTCGAAAATTGTTTTTGAACAGTTTAGTAAATAGGAGAAAACAGTAACATTGTTTTTTTAAAAAAAAAAAAAAAAAAAAAAGCGTTTTCTTCTGCTTTTACTAGTCAAAAACCGAATTAGATGAATTAGGGATAGCCATAATGCCAGGCATCCTACTGTCCAACTGACTACGCCACACTGTGCAAGAGACTGATGTGTTTGCGGCTTCACTATGGGAATCCACTGTTTAATACATAAGGAGTAGAAAATTTGTGACTATCGGAGCGTAGCGACCCAAAGTGCTGAGAATTCACTTTAGCAGTCAAATTTTCACTTTGATAAATATGCCCCTTAAAGATTTAAAGAAAACTATAAAAGAAAATGTGTAGAATGAATGCCAAGAGTACACCGGAGTGATTGTGAAAAGAAAGACGGTGATTTCTTTCCTAGTAGGTAAGTAGTAGGTATAATGGGTGTATATATTGATATAGTTCAAGCTGGTTAATGTTAAGCCCAAGCAGCCCCAGTAATATGGAGATCCAGGTTCTTTGTGGTGGCCACCTGTTTCAGAACTCTCTGTACTTCTTTTAACTGAAGATATTTAGATTTATTTAACCTTTGTTTGCGCTATTGCCCTGCTACATAGATGCAGTTTTGTCTGTCAAGTGCCTCCCTGAGTACTTGCTGTCAGTGATCAGCATCCCAGCCCTTGTTTTATGGCAATGGTGAGTCTCTTGCCTTGTTTTCCACTCTGGAGGAATGGTGTTAATAGCAATGATATCCAGGGTTGGCTTTAATTATTATAGCTTCCCTATTCCATTAAATTGCTTGATATGAGTTACAAGACTTCAGCAAACGATTCTCCTTTACTAATAGCAGTCATGTTGCTAAACACACCTCACCCAGTCCTTTTCTATGGTAGTTTAGATAAAACATATTCAGGGAATGTGCCTAAAGCTGGATTGTTAAAGCTAACTGGCTACATTTCTAGACACCATTAAGAATATCTGGAAGCACAGATTGACTGACCATATAGTAACTATAAATTCAGTTGAGGCATTATTAGGTTTTGGTTTGTAATCCTTTAGTACTGTGCAGTTGTACAATTGTGTTTTCTGCTGAAACAAATAGATGAAAGCACTTTCAATTTATATCATTATTTGGTAAATATGTTATAAATAAATATATATATATATATATATATATATATATATATATATTATGCCTACTATTGTGTACTTGAATCCTAAAATACTTTTTATTTATTTATTTTTTTTATTATTCATTGCAAAAACATGAGTAATTGTCTTTTTACTCTTCAAAAAGCATGATAATATTAATGCTGGCGAAACTGTAGTGACCGTAATATTCAACTTGTGTAAAAATTGATCTTTTTATATTTGCATAACCGGCACTAGTAAAGGGAAAATAACAGTTATTGCCAATTGTTTACAAACTTGCATGTCACTGTTTAAAATAAGAATAATAATGTGCAGTGCAGCTTATTCACTTGTTATATTGCATTTATCCTCCCCTGTTTTTACATTAGACCCGAGACCCTCTTCTGCTTTCCACATAGGCTGATCTCTTGAGCCAGCGACTTGCCCTGGGAATTAGAGGTTTTTTTGCCACATTTCTGTTGCTGATTTTACTATTATTTCAGAGAAATGGTAAGAAGCGTATGTCGCAAGTGAATTTACATGAGTAATAGGAGCAGGTTTATCACTTTAACTGCTGCAATTCCATCCCCTGTCATGTTACTTCCTGGATTGTGCAAATAGTGACATCATCAGGATATGGATGCTGGGATTGATTTTTGATCCTGCCCCCGGAGTAGGGACATGGAGGGACTAATCCCTGCCTGCTGCAGTTCTCTGTACTGAACTACTGGCCAGTGTAAGTGCAGTGACCTCCTGTTCCCTTGTCTGCCTGACAGTGCAGCACATTGCATAGAGGACTCGGTAGAATGCAGTGCAGCCAGTCACAGTGAAGCCTCTGCGGATTACAGCGCAGCGCACCACGGTGAAGCCTCTGCGGATTTCAGCGCAGCGCACCACGGTGAAGCCTCTGCGGATTGCAGCGCAGCGCACCACG
>WMED01010605.1:0-15679 GCA_019650415.1 Pipa parva | reverse complement strand
CCACTAAAACCCCCACTATGTCTTACATTCGGGGGTGTCTTACTATCGGGGAAACACGGTGTATATATATACATTATATATCTAATTCAATCTTTGTTTCTCTGATCCACATAGGGCCACAGTCTGAACTCAATGCCAAATTTACTGTATAAATGTATATAGGTCATTTTCATTCATGGCATTTCAGTCCATATAAAATGGCCATATACAATTAGATTTATTTCTCAGATTAGATCTCTAAGCCAGAAAAAAGCATATGGATATTCTGTGCATGGGGACAAATAGACCTTTAATACTAATGATGATGATTCATTTGGAATCTTTATCTAACTTCACTGGTAAATTCCTGCCTGAATTATTGGATTTATCGATGTGGTTAGCCAATGGTCATTAGCGGATGGTATACTGGTGGCTTCTATGAGCATTCTGTTTGGAGGATAATCTGAATACTCAAATCACTGACCATGTGACCCAACTGGACAAGAATCAATTCATTAGGCCATTGTTGCTAAGGTCTGTATTTTGTCATGTGAGGCCAGTTTTAACTACCGGTAAATATGGTGAGCTAATAATATTTATTCTAGATTGTTTATTATAGAGAGTTTCCATGTACAGATATACAACTAAGCCAACTGTTTGGCTTACTCTGCAGATGACTGTGTAGATCAGGGGTGGGAAATTATTTTTCTCATGGGGCCGAGTGAAAGGTTGGGTGCTTTTAGAAGGCCAGAGTGGTGTGCCTAGCTTGCCAGTGCCTTTGGCGGTTGGTCATGCCCCCTCTTTTCGCATGCTTGGACAGGCCGGTCAGAGATGGTTGGAGGGCCAGATGTGGCCTGCAGGCCGTACAATGCACAGATCTGATGTAGATGCTTGCTGGATTGCTGGATAAGACCTCTATAGAAATGCTAATCATTGTTTTTTTTGCATGTATTGTTCAAAGACTTTTTTATTTTATGTTTCTTCCCATCCCATTATCAACATAAGTAAATACTAATGCAGTAGCTGGTTGGGTGGTCCACGATCTATTATAAAGAACAAAGGGCATCTTAACATATTAATGACGCATAGCTTCTTTGGTCTGATGTTAGTGAAGCATTTTAAGATTGTATTTAAATGGAAAACATAATTTGTAAATATGAAACCTTATACAACATTATAAATGACAGTTAATCAGAAGGGTTATAGCTTATTGTGCCTATCCAACAGCTATAGCTCGGTGCTGCCAAACTGCTTGCCCAGACTGAGACATTTAGAGGGTTATTCTCTAAAGTCCGAATTCGACTATCAAATTATCAAACAGCGGATTCTCATAGCAAATCCACAACTGCGACAATTCTCCCATCGTAAAGTCGCCACTGCGACAATTTTAAAGTTGTGGCTGCAACAATACTTCCATAGTAAAGTTGCGACTGCGACAATATTCTCATAATAAAGATGCGACTGCAACAGTAGCAGTCTATTGCGGCTGTCTTTAGCTGGCATATTCTCACCTTTATGGGACAATTCAGATTTTAGAGAATAATAATGAACGTACCCTAACAACAACTGATTGGTTGAAAGTACAGGGTCTTCCAGTCTAAACCATTATATTATGAAGCAGCAAATCAGTACCTTGGAGCTGTAGTGCTATCTTGTAGAACTGCTGGTATTAGTATCTTATGGCCACCATATTGGATATGCTAATGAACCCTGATACTTCATTACTCATAGGTGCACATTTACTAAATTCAAACTTGTTTTTCGACTAGTAAATGCAGGAGAAACAGTCTATGTTTAACGACATTGCTGTTTTCTCCTATTTACTAAGTCGTTCAAAAACAATTTTCAATGGGGAAATATTTTTTCGATCCTTTGTAAATCACGGAAATCTAAAAGTACAGGGAAACAAAAATTGACAGCGAAATGGAGTGAAATCAATTGATATGGTCTTTGAAATATGACCCTATAGCAGACCTGGGCATTGTACAGACCGCGGACCACATCTAGCCCTCCAACCATCACCTACCGGACCGCCTAAGCATGTGAAAATGGGGGGGGGGGGGGGGGGGGGGCGTGACCAACCGCCATAGTATCCGGCAAGCTAGGCACACCACTCTGGCCCTCTAAGACCACCCAAATCTTTCACGTGGCTCCATGAGAAAGATAACTGCCCACCCCTGCCCTATAGTGTTTGACTTGTTGGGGAATGATTATTTAAACTGTGAATATCAATGAGGCATACACACACATTGAGGCATATACACACACAATGAGGCATACACACACAATGAGGCATACACACACACACAATGAGGCATACACACACACACAATGAGGCGTACACACACACACAATGAGGCGTACACACACACACAATGAGGCATACACACACACACAATGAGGCATACACACACACACAATGAGGCATACACACACACACAATGAGGCATACACACACAATGCTGGTTTTCCCATATACTCTGTTGAAGCCAGTGCATTAGACACCAACTTTCTTAGCAGAGGGGGTGGAGCTGAATTGATACAAAGGCTGCCATGTAATTGTGAAATAATACATGGAGAAGAAGCAGAATTAATCAAGTAGATGGCTTAGAAGAGAAATATTGTGGGTTTATTGTATTGCTTGGCATGCATTCTAAATGAACAAATGTGATTTATTAGAGACTTTCATCCCTCTTTAAAGATCAGGTTTGAAGGATAGGGCTGAGATAAAGAAATATCCCCCTGTTATAATGGATAAGTAAACCAAGGACTGGAGCACAGGTTAAGTTGCTTTAGGTCACCTGGAATTTATGACTGAGATGTTGTGGGATGTTGCTTGCCTTTGTAAAGCTATTGTCTCAAAAGGAGGTTTGTGGTCCTTAAGGCATTAGCCTAACTTTTTTTGGATGTATGACATTGTCACTGGGAACTTGGCTTTTTCCATTCATCATTTTGAAAATTCTTCTGATGCAGCACGTTAACGAACAAATTGATTTGCGCACTTAGTAAAGCATATCATTTATAGGAATAGAGCATCACTGATACAAAGTATAAAGTGATCTATTATATCAAGTTTGTAAAAGAAGCACTTTTTTTTTAATCTAGTCACTTTCATTTCATTTTAAAAGCTTATTGTGTTCCCTGCTGTCTGCCCCATTTAAAACATCTATTTTAGATTGCTTTGTCTATTCAATTTCTCCTTTGTAGGTACAATGCAGTCATACACATGGTCTCTAACTTACACTGTCACTACAGCTACTAATGGAGCCGGGGAAAATGGTCCGCAAGTACCTTGCATGAGGAATGCACACGTGTCACCAACAGTCACACACAGGATACCTGTATATCCACACAGAGAAGATGGGTAAGTTGTTTCCCTTCTTTATAGGGGAATTTCTGGCTCAGTTTTCTTTGTGATAAAATATATAAGTTTAGCTTTGTCAGGTTCGCTAACAGGCTGCCCCCAGCATGTTTTTTTCTTTTAAATAAACTGTTCTTTTATAATAAATAGGAGCCTACTTTATCCCGCAACACTGATGAGACTCTGGTCCCATGCCACAGGAAGTGATACATAATCACTAGTCTATAATAATAGGCTAGTGGAGAACATGTGAGACTCTTTCCTTCCAATGGGGATGCATAATATAAGGACTGCTCACTGCAGTGTAAAATAAATTAAGAACTGTGGTATAAATAAATTATTTCTCAAATGAGAACAATGAATTAAAATAAAAATAAATAATATGGACCAGCTTGGACCCAAAGGAAAGTGAAGAGACTGTTAGTGAACCATGATATAGATAACCTTAGAGCTTTGTTAGCTTCACTCGAGGGAAGTAAGAGCCTCCTGCTCTTTAACTGACATATCTCATTTTGTTCACATTTTGGTTTCTATATAATTAGTGCACGGACAACTTAATGCATTCCCTGGAAAGCAGGTTGGACATCGCTACACTAACTACACTAACTACTATAACTATCTATCAATCAGGAAAGACGTTACAATTACAAAAATAGATACACTCAGTTTCAAAAATTTGAGAGTAAGCTATGCCTATAAGAAAATCTGATAATTGATTTTATGACCTAAAATAACCTATGGAATTGACTTTATAATTTATTTTCATAAAATCTCCATTGACCACAACCCTTCCTATTTCTGAATTGTCCATGAACAGCTACTATGGAGCATGGAGTTTACTCAATGTCAGCTGATCCAAGTTCATGCAAACTTCCAGAATTGTTTATAAATGATGCATCAATCATGCAGTATTCGGATTGTAATTTAGCAGTGATGATATTGCTTTAGGTTCAGTGTAAAAATAAAATTTTATATAGTTTTGTAATTTTGCATTCTCCCTATACTAAAAAAAATATTTCTACATTAGCGCTAATGTCCCACCTCTTTTTTTGTGAAATAAGCATTTTTTATGTAACATTTGTTTGGAAATCCTGTGAATATGAGTAAGCCGCTCAGTGGGTGCTTCAGTGCACATAGCTAGCAATTAAACTTTGGAGTTGACCTTTAATTTAAAGGGGAAGTTTATTTTCCTTGCTTGTACATGCATACAAAATTTTCTTGCAAAGCTATATTTTGTGTCTAGTGTCAAGGTTTGCATGTTTGTGTTCATAGTTTGAAAGAAACACAGAATTTCATATAATTATTTTAGGTATACAGGAAGTTATAATTACGGGAGTTACAGTAATCAAGGACACCACCCAATTGCCTCTCAGTATACATCATTACCGCATGAGACTGGGATATCTGGGCCCCTCCATTACACAGCCTATCACAGAAGCAGTTCACAGGTGCGTTATCTTTAAAGTTTGCTGAATCATATCTACATGTTATTATTGTTTTGGATTTTCTTTAAGGCAAGGTAGAGTAACACTTTCCACATCCTCACGTAGAGTCAGGGTTACCTAATGCATTGTAAATCCAGGCAAATATGATATGTTGAGAGGGCTGTAGGGATTGCAAATAAAATGAAATGAGTGAACAGCTCTGTTCTTAAGGGGGACCGAAGTGCTTAGGTGCCACCTGTTTATAATATAAACTTGCCCACTTGCCAATAATATGCTTCACCCTGACCACAAACTGCAAGTGAAAGGTATCTGGTGCTATTGTGACTGGGAAAGGCCTTAGCTTGGAATTCCTTACCTGAATAATTCAGAAATGAACAGCTCTGTCCAGGCACAGGACTGTATGTAATATTTCCAATTAAGGCTGAGCTTGTCACAACAGACCCTAAATGTGGTGCAACAAGCTCCAACTATAATGCGGAGTTAATCACAGCCTGATCTCCCACCCCTAGCAAGGGCAGTTGATTTCAGATATCCTCACCCTGAGAGTTTGGAAATAAAGTGCTTTGACCGGTGTGGGAGAGGTTGTTGTAATAAACTCAGCAGTTAAGGTGGAGTTTGCGCAATAAATCCTAAACGTGTTGCAACAAGCTCCACCTTTGCTGCAGAGCTTTTATTGAAACAGACCCTCCTGAGCCTTACCAGAGCAGTTAACTTCCAAACTCTCCAGGTGAGAAGTTCTGAAATCAACTGTTCTGGATACTCTCCATTTAAGAAGTTTGCAGCTGTGCCAGCGCTTCTTTCTCCAACAGCAGGCATGTTCTCAACTTTACTAGGCACTGACGCTGCTTTTCATAGCCCATGATCAGTAAATTAAGCAGGTGAAGCAGCTATTATTGTCTATATAATGTAGGGCTTGTGGTTCACTGCTCCCAAGCCCTGGCGTTAATAAACCAAGTGGCAGTTAAACGACTCTTCTAGCTCACAGGGACAACATTATTAGTTCTTCCTCTCTGCCTCACCATCTCTTTGAAACCCAATACTTATAAAAACCACATTCTGCAGTGCTGATCCAAAATTAAGTCAAGCTGCATATATGCATCTATATATATACAGTATATATATTAGTATCAATCTGAGGCATGAATTTAAATATACTGGTCAGTCCAAAACAAGCATCCCTGTTAATCCCATAGAGTTTTTTCTAGAATAACACAACTTCACACAATATTCTCCTTTTTTCAGATATTCCTTTAACATTTGGTTTTATCATTAAAAGACCAGTAACATCAAAAGAAAATAAAAATTGTCAGATTAGCATGGCAGTTACTCAAAATGCAGCAAAATATCTTAAAATATCTTTAAAGTTAAATTCAGAAATTCCTTCATTTTTGTGCTTTCTGTTTGTTTTTCTCATTACTGATGTTAGCCATTTAGGCACTTTAGATAATACATATTTATGAAGTGCATCTGAAAGTTCCATTTTTAGAGCTTTATAAACACATTTTAGAATTTTTGGAAGCACATATTGAATATATAGTAATTCTAAATGCACTGTTACTGGTTTTATTAACTAATACGGGCAGCTGTTTAGGAACTACGTATTAATAATGGTTTTATTTCATAAAAACAAATTACGGATTTGGAGGTTGACTCTACAGTCTCAAGAACCCATTCACAGTCATTTTCAAAACGAACACTAATGGAGTTAATATTTTTTGTTTGGTATGAACCAAAATAGGAGTTAGTTGACTCAGAAAATGGTAATTTCCTGTTAAGAATACCACTACAAATACCCTCTTTATGTCTCCCAATTTGACTCTGAGTGTTTAAGAACTCTTCATAAAAACGGATGTAAAGTGTGAAAGGTGATTGAAACATCAGCGAGTTACATCTGTGCAGATGGCTAAGCCTGGAAATTTTTAACAAGGGCTGAATAGAAAATCCCCTTGGGGGGGGGGTGAGTTTTTTTTCAGGCGCATGCCAGGCGGTTACTTTTAACACATTGTCGTTCAATGGTCTCTTCATTGTAATAAAGACAAATAATGACTCATTTTCAATTAGCTGACCTTGGATGGTAACATTTTCCATGTTCCAGTCAAAATAGAATGTATTATACAATAGCGCATGCTAACAGACTGTAATATTTATAGACGTATTCCCTCGCTGTAAACTTAGGGTGACATTCGGAGACACAGCTGCAAGCAAATGGCTGGAAAAAAACTGAGTTTGCCCTTTTTGTAAAACAGATTTCCTGCTGGTAAATAAAAAAAAAAAAAAAAACAAGAAAATCTCAATGGAAAGATCTGGAAGGCATTTACATTTAGAATATCATTTAATAAATAATCAAGTTGCACACTCTGCAGTTTATAAATTGTCTTGGGGCTGACATTAAAAAATCTTATGTATCTCTTCAAAATATATAGGTTAGGTTTATAAAGAGATGTAGTTCTTTAAAGAGATGTAGTTTTTCAGCATTTGATGACAAATGTGGCTGCAAACACAGTAGACTTGACCAATATTTGCACAGATGATTGTTCTGGCAATTGTCTGAACATTACAATCACTCACTGGGGTTGCATTATGGGTATGCTTATAATGGCTGCACAATTCAATGCAGGTAATCAGCACTGAACTTGACCAAAAAAGGTAACCTTACTTGAGAAAAGTACTATTGATCAAAACACAGATCCTGGGCTTATTCATTAAAGTGTGAATTTTACTAAGTGAATTCACTACTCCTTATTCACTAAGCAGCAAATTTCCATAGAGAATAAGCAAACATTGTTGGACATGGTTTCCTGCATAGCCAGACAGTAAAGAGATAAATTTAATAAAATCAAAAATATCAATATCACTATATCGAATTTTCCAGCGATATTATGGATTTTCCATAGAAATAAACAGATTAAAATTTCGATCAAATTTAGATATCGCTAAACTTCCAATATCGGCAATATCGATATCGTGATATTACTAAAAATGGTTTGATATCTTGATATTGATATTTTCGATTTTATTAAATTTTGCCCTTATAAGAGTCCTGCCATCAACCCCTTAATTCCCCACTTTGATCTGGCTAAGAAAAATTAGCGAATTCAATACAGAATGCCATACTGAATTTGCTACTTTCACAGACTCGAATGCATGACGAATAGGTGTAATTATCTATGCACACACATGCAAAATGTTGTGAAGAGCTCTGTAAGTCAATGACCATTGTAAACATCTGAATTGGTCACAAATTTGACACATCACAGAAGTGGCAAATGAATGTGAATTTGAACCTTAATGCAGTAGTTCAGATGTTCATGAATAAGACCTCCAGTGTCATATTGCCCAAGTTGGATCTGTATATGGAAGGAATAAGAAGTTCTATATTCTATGTGAGTGTTGTAAAATACTTTGGATTTTGAAAGATACCTAATTTAAACAAGAGGATATGTCTGTTATACTATATGAAAAATGTTGTTTTCAAAATGCATAATTAGTAAAATGTTAACCTTTGTGCATTCTATTACAGTACCCTTTTAACAGTCAGGCACGAATGGAATCCTGCCTTATGAGCAGCGCCACAAGACTCCACCCCAGCCAGGTGGCTTCGCGATGGTCAGATGTCTCATCAGCCAACACATGTTACACCAGTCCATCCATGCATTCTACAAGATATGGAAACTCCAGCGATATGTATGCTTCTCTGGCACCTCGGAGAAACTCTGAATATGACCACATGCAACATTTCCCGGGCTTTGCTTATATAAATGGAGAAGCCAGCACAGGCTGGGCAAAATAGCAACTATGTCAATAAGCTTTACAAAATGGAATGAAAAAACAGTAACTGTATTTCCTGAACTCTAAGAAGTGTAACATTGGCATTTTTGCAGAGAAGAGACTTGGTATTTTGTACAGAGAAAAGTGGCAATGCGTTTGTAGCTAAAGAAAATGTATTGCTTATGTAGAGCACTATATGGGCCAGGCTGTGCCTTTTCCATGTTAATCATTCATGGTACCAGTTTGGGACTGGAAATTATTTTCCATAACAAGTGTTACATACTGTAGATTGTTTGGTGGATCACTGGGTTATTTCTTTATATTTATTTACAAAGAAATGAATGGACGTGCAGCTCTTACAATACATTATTAGTTGTCTCAAAGAATGTGAGCACCATAATTCAGGCGTTTACTTTAAGTGTACTGGATCTCATTAAAAGTAGAGTTTATTTTCAATGAATTTACCATAACTATGCAGTAAAGCATTAGGGCACTGCTAATTGTGCAGACAGAACATTTCTTCTTTGTTTAAGTTGTCCCCTTACCTTGACAGTTACCAATGTGATTCATATAATACCTGAAAGTTGTGCAAGGAATTTTGGCTGGGCCAAGGAGGGGTGGATCTGAGTATGTTTTGTGGTGGATCTGGAAGGGAGATGTATGGGATGGGCCAATCAAATCCATATATTAGAGGAATGTGTCAGCTTCTCTACTTACCGTGTCTTTGGCTAAAATTTGGAAAGTCACCCAGTAGGTCAATTCATATTTATGACTGTGTTTGAAACACCTTTTGCCTGCTCTTTTTCCTCATTGTCATTGGATGCGATGACCTTATTTTTTACTGCTACAACTAGGACAGTAAGGCTAGGTTCACACTAGCATATTATGTGCTGAGCATAATACGCTAGTGTGAACCTAGCCTAAGGGTAAGGCTACACCTGGCATTTTTTATGGTTTTTCCACAGGTAGTTAAGACCGTGACAGATAAAGTGAGTTAAAATACATGCTCATAGAAGTGCAACCATGGTGCAGTTTACTGCACAAAAATACACTGATAGGCTTACTGACACCTAAACCACACTGCAACAATATTTAAACACCACAGTTGACTTTTTCGCCAGTTGACTTTTATGAATGTGCATTTTGATGTGGTTTATCTGCATTTTGTGCAGCAAAATTCCTATATTTACTAAGACCATTTCAGCCATGTCAATTTGTTTCACCCTGTTTTACAGTCAGTTTTCATTTCCATGTACTCTTCACTTTGCCAGATTTTCAAAGGATCGCTAAAAATGTTTCTGCATTGAAAAAAATCATTACTGATAAATATTGACCAGTTGGCAGGGGAACATTTTGCAGTGTTTTTCTATTAGGTTCACCTTCCATTACAGATCGATCTTGATAGGCCTCATTGACTGAAGACCGAATGGTCGCTTATAGCTCTGAATTCACATCTATTCCCCACTTACTCATGTTCGCTTCTTGATCAAAATGTGATGTGGCGAATACGCGTCCAATTTGGGACTCTGTGATAGTCATGATCTTACTAAGCACTTTCCTTCACTTTGAATTCATGTTCACAGGTACTTCTACTATTGACTAAGCAGTGGAGTGTGTGTCGAAGGAGTGAATGCGACTAAGTGAACTGCTCTGAATTCACCTCTTTCACTTTACCACTTCAAACTGGCAAATAAAGAGGCTGATGGCAGGGCTCCGAATTCTACTTTTATTTGACTGACTACACCACACAATGCATCTGGCAGTGATTGGTGCTGTCAGCTTGTCAATAATGAGAAGTGAATCTGCAACTATTTTGGTGATGTGACTTGAATTGTAGAGAGGTGAATTAGACAGGTGATGTTCATCCTTTAGTCAATGAGGCCTGACATCCTTTTTTAATAGGAAATTATTTTGACTATGGTTGACAGGACCAATTCCATAGGGAATAATGGAATTACGCCAGTTTGAGGCAGGTAAACTCCTTTAGGTGATGAAACTGTCTTAGAACGACTTAGAATATTGGTGGAAACAATGTTATCATTAAAAATAGGCTGTTTCTCCTGCACTAACTAGTCGGGAAAAAAAAAGTTTTTGACTTTAGTAAATGTTCCTCCCATGTGAAACCTATCCTAAAAACTTGTCAGAAATAAATGTGCTTGTGGGCTCAAGGTTAAGAACAAAGTTAAAGGAAAAATGTCATCACAAAATGATACCAATATTTTATAACTCTACTTGAATGTTTACACAAGTTCAAACAGTGCAATGGTATTCTTGTATTCATGTAAGCTTTGATAAGTGTGTATTTTCATTTTTACCTGGGTCTTGTGCATCTGCTTCTCTAAATCAGAGACTCTGGGGGTAATTCAGGAAAGAGCGAAGCTACCTTGCGATGCTTCTCATCAGTACACCGAGACGGGTATGCACTCCCTGGTCTCCTGCAAGTGGAGATCAGCGAACGCTTGAAAGGTACTTTGGTGAGGCGAGGCGACTCGAGTGGTCACAAGGTGAGCTGAAGTACCTTTAAAGCGTTCGCTGATCTCCGCTTGCAGGAGACCAGGGAATGTGTACCTGTCTCAGCGAAATGATGAGAAGCATCGCAAGGTAACTTCGCTCTTTTCTGTATTACCCCATCCATGTAATATCTCAGGTATAAAATGAGGCAGATAGTAGTGTTTCTGCAGTTAGGAAGTAGAAAACAGGAAACACACTGTCCAACAAAAGCAGAAAAGGTGAATGAATACCTTTTTAAAAATTCAAGCTAATCACTATTTTTCAAAGCAACATAACTTCACACAATGTTAAACATTTATTTTTAGGCATAAATAAACCTTTTTATTCTGATGATATTATTCCTTGAAATGGCTTGTACTTTTTGTCCTTGGATTTGAAAACATGTAAAGTAAAGCTTTGTGCAAATTAAACTGAAAACTAAAATATATAAATGCACAAATTTCAACTTAATAAAACTACAGATAAAATATCATGGGGTTATGGGGAACATAGCACTCTACAATGACCCATTAACTTTAAAAGGGTTATTCAACAAAGAACGAATTAGACGGGAGTAGCAAATTTGCCTTGATATGCTCCAACAGATGCACATTTGTTTCTCCTTATGCACTAAATAGCATATTCCTCTGGAGAAGAATAAAATAGGATGGGACACTATTCAATATGTATTATGACATAGTCAGTCGAACAGTTGTAGAAGAGTAGTGATGCAAATTCCCCCAAGTGACATTACACATTTTCTCAAGTGACATTACACAATTTTTCCAAGAATTTGTTTAGAGGAGGCAATGTCAATCTTGCTGTATCTTTACAATATTAATGTCAAAATACTATTAATAGGCATGATTAATCATAAGAAAGAACATTGTCACTAGAATTTAGACCTTGATGCTTGATAAATAGCTAAGTAGCTGACTTATTTGCAAACAAAGTGATGCAAAGAGGCAATGTCGGACTGAGGGTTCTCTGGCCCACCAGGAGGCCCCCGGCCATCATACTTCACATGACTCAGACAGAGAGAAGGAGTCTCATCCCTATCGGGCTGGCCTGCTGGGTGGGAGTTTCCTCGGTGTCCCAGTGAGTCAGTTCAGCGCTGCAAAGAGGTGCCTAACTTTGTTTCCATTGTAATGTGTTGAATTGGTTGCCTATTTGTCACATTGCAGAAAATAGAGTCTGATGAATAAGCATAGTTAGAGAAGTGGTGAATGGACAGAAATTCTCACTTACGCAACTGATCAGACTTTGATGAATAACCCCCCCCCCCCCAAATGTTTATAGATATCATGAGAAAAAAATATGTCCATCAATGCATTATGAGAATGGGAATAGAAATGGGTGCATTTGTGGTGGATTACACTGAAAATTCCATGTCTTACAAGTAATTCCTGCATAGCTTAAAGAGCTTTGATAGATCCTGTTGGCATTTCTGTGTAGTCATTACAGTTTCTATGACTTTAACACATATTAATATATATCCCCTAGAGTCTTCAATGACACATCTGTATTTCTGATGAAATTTTCCATGATACACAAACACAACATTGCTTCTAAGATACCACCCAGAGCTAAGTTAATGCATCATTCCACACAAACAATAACATTTCAATCCTGGTTATTTATCTGTGTTCAGTACTTGGTGCAGAACTGATGGCAGAGATCATGATTTTTTTTTAAAAAAAGAACAATTTACAGGCAAAGACATTCTCCATTATTAAGGAATTTTACTGTAGATGAGGTCTTGAAAGGGTTTGCCTAACTAAAGAAAAATAGACACCGGCAGCCAGAAGCAATCTACTCATCAGTGATTCATTATTAAGACTACTGTGTTTGAGTGAAACAATGTATTGTACTTTTGGTAACATTTTATATAGACATTGATCTGTCTAATATGTGTAGCCTTGTAAGTTTTTTTGGTAGAGTTAATTAACATGAATGTACTCTGTGTATTGTGAAACGCACTGAGGAAATATTGACTTATTACCCTATGGGTAAGATATTAATAATCGGATTATAACAACATCTAAGTGTTTTTTTTTTGTTTGTTTGTTTTGTAAATATTTCCTTCCTAGCATTCGGTATGATAAATGTGTAAAATGAAATTCTTATTATTTGTACAGCTGTGAAATGCGTTTTCAAATCAATAAAAAAAAAAAGTGATTAATATGACCATACTAATATTTTGGATGTAGTACATGAATTTAATTTAATACTAGGGACTACAGACTTCAGTGTTAAAAGGCAAGTAACATCAGAAAAAAAAAATGAAATTGTATTGGCATGATAGTTATTCTAGGATATATACACAGTACATGCATAGGCGTGCACACAGGGTGTGCCTGGTGTGCCTGGGCACACCCTAATGGCAGCATGCAGGATGATATACCACGTATAAAAATGCCAGTGTAAACCTAGCCTTAAGATTTCTTTTCTTTAGGGGCACACCCTAATGCAGTGGTGGCGAACCTTTTTGGTTCTAATGAAAAGCCGGCGCTGAGTGATGTCATCACGCCAGTATCGTGGGGAGGAGCGCACATGCGTCGGGGGAGGAAAGATCAGATCCACGGCCTTTTCTGAAGGCAGCTTTAGCGACGGCTCGTGTGCCAATAGAGAAGGCTCTGCGTGCCCTCTTTGGCATGCGTGCCATAGGTTCGCCATCACTGCCCTAGTGAAATGGCCTGCACATACCTATGAGTACATATAATTGTATCTTTCATGTTAAATATCTGATGTTTATTATTTTATGATTGTTTTTCTCTTTGCTAATTGGACGTATCTTTTATTTGAAGGATAAACGGAACTCTTCATAGTCTGAATGTTTTTCTTTAGAAAAACATTAATTCCCTGAACATCCCAAAAAAGTGACAGTAAATATAAAGCTTAAAAAAAGGGAATTTTTATTAAAATAAAATATCACACTTTCTAAAAATCTCTGACATTTTTTAGTAGCAAAGGTTTTAAAAGAGATCACTACAAACTGCCTCACATTCTTCTTTTATAAGGAGGTTATTGGCTAAAGTGAGAATTTGACTGTCGAATTCTCAAACAGTGAATTCCCTTAGTAAATCCACCACCGTGACAATTTTCCCATAGTAAAGTCGTGGCCATGACAATATTTTCATAATGAAGTCACGACTGCGAAAGTACCAGTCTTTTGGGTAGAGTGCAATCATCAGCTGGCAAATTCACACCTTTACGCAACAATTCAGACTTTAGCCAATAACCCCCAGTCTAATAGAAGACTGCATAAAGAAGGGGACTGAGGTCTCCAGTTATAATGAGATTTTACTTAACGATAAATCTATTTCTCTGAAGATCTCTTGGGGGACACAGGACCATGGGGGTAAAGCTCCCTCCCACTGGAGGCAGGACACTAGGAAAGAAAGGAGACTCCTCCCTTGGGGCTTTACCCCTGAGCACAGGAAGAGAATCTCCAGTAATTTATCAAAGACTCTTCTCCAACAACAGAATGGCAAAAATAAAATAATAATAATAATAAACACAATAAAAAAATTCAAACCAACACCCTAACAAAATAGGGCGGGTAACCTGTGTCCCCCAAGAGATCTTCAGAGAAATAGATTTATAGGTAAGTAAAATCTCATTTTCTCTCAATCTCTTGGGGGACACAGGACCATGGGGACATACCAAAGCAGCCCCAACAGGGTGGGAGACACAAAAACTGAATACTTAGCAGAACAGAGAGATTCCTAAGAGACGGAAGCAACAGCTGCCTGCAATACTTATCTCCCAAAACTGACCTGCTGAGAGGAAGAAAGGTCTACCCTATAGAATTTCATAAAAATAGAAGGGAACATCCACATAGCCATCCTGCACAATTGCTACAGCCAAGTCAGAAGTTGTACTTGCTGAGGACACACTCATAGCTCTGGTTAAAAGAGCAGAAATCCCCTGAGGAGCAGTACCTCCTCGCAAACAATATGCCTACTTAAATACCTATTTAAGCTAACACGCTAAGGACGACCCTGCAATAGATTTTCCCTCCTCTGTTCCACTTGGGAACACAAACACGGATTCTGAAAGATGAAAAACCGTTGTGCAATTCAATAAAATGTAATGCTCTAATAACATCTGGAAAATGAAGATCCTTCTCTTCATCATTCTCAGATTCTGAAAATCAGAAAAGAAGAACGATGCCCTGAGTGACAAGAAAAAAGGACATCTCCAATGGAACGCACGATGGAACTGATGGAAGGATTACCTTCTCCGTATGAAATAATAGAAAAGAATCCTTCAAAGAGAAAACTGTTAATGCAGAAACTCCTCTAGTCAATGTAATTACCACTAAAAAGAGAGTAAGAAACCACAATAAGGATTCCAATAGAGACTCCTGAAGAGTCGATCAAACCCGATTTAAATCCCTGACAGGGAAGAAAGCCCTGTAAAAAGGAGCTATGAGCCCCCTTCATGAAGAGGCCCACTAACCTCATCCAACGGAGCTAATGATGTTAAAAAGGAAACTAATAATTGAACCTTTTGACCCCCAGAGAGGGTAACCAAGACTTAGTGAAAATTCTTTAGCCAAAATAGAAGCAAGCAAGTAAACAAAGCTGTTTAAAATGCCATGTAATTAAGAACACTAAAGCCAAATAATTTT
>WMED01010604.1:4258-15679 GCA_019650415.1 Pipa parva | reverse complement strand
AGGTATAGGAAAGCACTGCACATCATTGGTGGGGCCACTACACAGAATCTTGGGCAGGTATAGGGGAGCACTGCACATCATCGGTGAGGCCACTACACAGAATCTTGGGCAGGTATAGGGGAGCACTGCACATCATCGGTGGGGCCACTACACAGAATCTTGGGCACGTATGAGGGGACATTGTACAGTATCTGGAGCAGTTCAGTGGAGGCCTGCGTATAACATGTGAGTTAATGCCTGTAGAGGGGCAGTGCATAGTGTTTGGGGCAAGATATGTCAGGGGTAAACAACCATTGGCCTGATTTTTCCTGGTGGGCCCCAAGCACCTGGTCCTTTAACAGTGATAAATAGACAAGCAAATAACTGTTGGAGACTGGATTGTTTCTTTAAATAAAGAGATAAATCAATTCTGTCTACGGGGACCTTTTAGTACTGTGGACCATAAGTGACTTCTTTTTTGGCCTAATGGAATAGCCAGCACTGATGATAGGTAGGCCTACAGATTAAATGCCTTTAACTATTTACCTGGAAAATGTTAGGATCTGATTAGCCAAACTGTATGTGCTTTATCCATTGTAAGGAATAATAGAGGCAAGATTGTGGATGAATCTGTCACAGTAGTGAATTAAGTCCTACTTTATTTATTATAAGAATTTCAAAATATTAGCAAAAAAGCAGAAACACTTTCTTTTTGTTATTCCTGTGTTAGAAGACTGCTGCTCTTCATGCAGCACAGCCCCAGAATTATGTACAGGGAAGCTCTATAAAACCAACTTCTATATCACCACAATTTTACCAACTGTTGCTGCATATTTTAAATTGTTTTTCAAACCAGTTAGGTTCTTCCCTTAACCTCCTGCAGTTGCATTTTCAATGACTCGAAGGTGACAGCCACTCAAGTACAAAGAGGTCCACAGGATTAGTAACAAGCATTGCCTGAGGCCAAAACTTCAGACAAAAAAAAAAAAACATTTAATTTGACTGTTTGAAAAAAACAAGATGTCCCGCCATGCTGGCATTGTCCTACCTTATATGCAAACAGTCTGGGTATCCTGGCTGCACAATGATCACTAAAACAGAATGGGTTCAATCCACACGCGAAATTTAATAAAGTCAAAAATTTCGATGTCGCGATATTAAACAATTTTTGCTTATATTGATTTTACTGATATCACGATATCGGAATTTTGCACATATAAAAAATTTGATATGTATAGCATCGATGGAAAAATTTGATATCGCGACATCAGAAATTCGATATTGAATTTTTCCATCGATGTTATAAATTTTCCATAGAAATGAACAGATTGAAAAGTTTCGATCGAATTTTCGATATTGTGATATCATAAAACATCCTTTATCGGTAAAATCAATATAGTGATATCGGTAAAAATATTTCGATATCGCGATATCGGTAAAAATCTTTCGATATTGCGATATCAGTAAAAAATCTTTCGATATCGCGATATCGGTAAAAATTTTTCGATATCGCGATATCGGTAAAAATCTTTCGATATTGCGATATCAGTAAAAAAAAATCTTTCGATATCGCGATATCGGTAAAAATCTTTCGATATTGCGATACCAGTAAAAAAAACTTTCGATATCGCGATATTGGCAAAAATCTTTCGATATCGCGATATCAGTAAAAAATCTTTCAATATTGCGATATCAGTAAAAAATATTTCGATATCGCGATATCGGTAAAAAATCTTTCGATATCGGCAAAAATCTTTCGATATCGCGATATCAATAAATGTGATATCGTGATATCAGTAAAATTTATTCAATACCGTGATATCGATATTTTCAATTTCATTACATTTCTCCCACATTGTCTGCATAACAGAAGCTTTGGCTTTTTCTAAGAATAATTAATCAGTACTAATTGAATTTCTATATTGCTCTGTACGTTTACAAGCTCAGAAAGTTCAGTAACTTTCACAATGAAGTAAGTTTGAATCCAATTTTCCAGTATGCCATATTTTTCAGGCATAAACAAAGTTTATTTATTATGATTTTATCCTTATATGTACAGTGTTACAAGGGTTAATCTTACTGAGTACAAATCATCTGCTACACGTATCAAGATCCCTTTTTCTTTGACTGTATAACAGAATGTTATGTAAGGGTGCATATAGAACGTCTGAGTATTAGGCCACTCTGTGAAGATAAGTCCACAACAAAAGTCAATACATTGCCTTGCTGTCATTTTCCTACAATGATGGTGCATCTGAGTAGCTACAACATAGAGGAGTGACAATATATGTGAAGTAAAGATATACTGTTAACCATCAGCACTGAATACAGACAGGGACAGCATCTCTGTAGGATGATTTCAACACTTCTATTCAAATCAAAAGGTACCGAGGCTGCGCACAAAAGCAGGTGTAATGCAATACTAATAATAGTAGCTCTGTAGAATACTAACAACTTGTTGGGTCCACACCTCCAATGAAATGAGGCTGTTTTAATTTCTGGAAGGGGAAAGATGCAACATTATAGTTATACTGACAAATTAAAAACCATCTCTAATAGAAATTAACAATGTAACATAATACAGTTTGCCTGGATAGTATTTTCCAGTGCAACGAACAAACAAAATATATTTTGTTTATATCACAAATATTCGAAGAGTTATAGAAACAGCCAACATATTTCTCCGTTACCTCAAGTCACTCTGTGAGTTATAGTCCTACAGCATTCTCAATCTTACCTCCCAGCATGCTATGGGCTGACAATAAACAAGTTCAGATACAAGCTTCTGCTGCACTCCTTTCAAAGAAAATGTGCAAAATCATTCTAGAGGTGATTCAGACTTGTATGTATATGTATAATTTTATTTATAAAGCGCCACAAGGTTACGCAGCGCTGTACAATCCAGTAATAATATAGACAAGGGTAAAGTGCGGAACAAAGAACAAGTGAAGTAAATTACAAGTATATAATCAAGAAAACACATTACTCTTAAGTGCCAGGTCATGACTGAAACAAGAGGATAGAGGTCCCTGCTCCACAGAGCTTACAATCTAAGTAGGAGGAAGATTTACATAAACATACAGGAGGGTAACAAATGCAGTAGGATAAAGTAACAGTTCATTTGGCTATAGGTGCCAATTAAATAAGAAAATAAATATAGATTTTAAATATAATTGCAGAAATATAAACACAGACATGAAAACCAGTGGTAGTGCTCCAAGAGGTAAGATTTGAATTTAGGTTTGAAGACACTGATGGATTGCTCTTGGCGGGGGTAGAGGGGTATAGAATTCCAACGATAAAGGACAGCAAGAGAGAAGGGTTTAAGATGAGAACGGGCAGTCTTAGTGAGGTGTTCCTGAAGAAGGTTGCCTTGTGAAGGGTGGAGTTGATGGCTAGGCACCATCAAGCGCATACAAGCAAACAAGGGAAGATATGTAGGATGAGGCAATATAAATGTCAAAAGTATGACACTGTAAATAATATGTTTGTTTTAAAAGAACAAGTAGGCAACCTTATAAAAGCTTCCCAGATCATTTATTTTAAAGGAGAAATAAAGCTTGCTACTACTATGGGTGACTTTTAAAGTTGGAGGGTAACATACTTACTGATGGGGATTTTAGGATTCAGTGCTGTCTCCTCTCAATACCAAGCCAGTATTTTCTGATCTGCTGAATGCTGCGATCCTCTTCACTTCCGGTTGGATTTTCAGTGAATGGAGCAAGTGTAGAATGAGATCAAACTATTACTTTAATTGGTGTTTTCCAGCCTACATTATATGCAGTTGGGCAGCTGGCAGTGTGAATAGAAATTTTTGTGGATGTCTGAGCCAGGCATTGCCAGCAAGCGTAATCAATGCTAATGTCATATAGAGCAAGATATGCAAATGAGATACCCACATTAAAGAGACAGTAATGCAAAAAAATTAAATTGTTCCGAATGCCTTTATATTTCCCATCAGGTGGATGTACAATATCAACAGTGCAATAATTTACTGAAGTCTACTACTTGATAGTAACCAGTCGTCAGCTAGTATTCATCGGTATAGATCAGTTTTAAAAGGCCAGGTCTTATTGGTTGCTATGAGTCTCTTAATGACTGATTGTCCTGTTGATGCAATTCTGTTGCATGTTTAATGTATGCATTCAGATATTATAAAAATTTCCAATAAAGGAGAATTTAATGTAATAGTATATACATGTTGGCAATGGCATCTGAGCACATCTTGAATAGTATAATCTAAAGTTCCACTGACTGCAGTTGGACTGGGAATGGAAATATTTACCTTTAAATTGTACAGAAAGTTGCCTAAACAAAACCAAACATTAGGCAATAAAATTAGGAATTTAACGGTAATACAAAATAAAAATTGGAAAAATTCTCAGTTGCATATATAGTTATAAGTTACTATATACAGTACTGTAATTAATCTGTGCTCCCAAAAACTCTAAAATGCATTTATAAGGTGTGATATTTAGGTATTTAGTTTTAAAAATTGAACACTTCTGGATTATGTGTTATCTGCATGCCGAAAACAACAGGACTGGGTGGGGTTTTTGTTAGTTGCTGCTACCGGTAAAGATAAACAGAAAGCAATAAAATTCATGAATAAAAATTCAAACACAACATTTCTACACTTTGACTTAAGTGACTACCATATATAAACTGTAAAACAAGCGCACAAAAGATGGCCACCAATAGTGCCTTATCAAAATAACTAAATTATGGATAGTGAAAAGCCCAAAACACCATACAGTGTATGATGTGAATAATAAATGAGCATTCACCAAAATCACTCGTGACAAAAACGTTCAACACCACCACCGGTGTGTGTGTGTGGGGGCTTACCAAATGTAAAAATATATAGAGCTCTGAAAGCTCAACCAGATGGACTGTCAATAACACAATTCAACTGGGTTTGATTGCAGAAATGGTAGATCATATAAAGCTCACGATCCAACAAGTACTGTATACTCATGTCCATCCATCATAAAAAATTGGAATTAAGCTCAAGGTTTTGAGCGCTATTTCACGTTGTTTCACACAAAGTTTTTGTAGTCAATTTTTTCTTTTTGATTTAAGTAACTGCCATGCCAATCCAAATAGAACTGCCATGCCAATCCAAATGGGAATGTTTATCTTATTGGTGTTACTAATCTGTTACATTAAACAATAACATTACTATAAGTCACTATTACTATAAGAATTGGGTAGTAATAACTTATAATACTTTCTGTTAGTTGTCATTACTGAGCCATTTATGACACAGATATATGGGGCTTATTCATCAAAGTGAGAATTTGTCGAAGTGAATTCTCAGCATTTTGGGTCACTACACTTACAAATTTTCTACTGCTGCACATCTACTCCTTATTCAGTAAACAGAGGTAGCCATATTTTGTGTAATGTAACATAGTCAGTCAGACAATATGTGCCCTGCCATCAGCCCCCTAGTTCGGCACTTTAATCTGACAAAGTAAAACTGGTGAATGTGACACAATACATCTTGCAGAATTCACTACTGGGACAGACTCCAATGCTTGATGAATAGGCAAATCACCTATGCATACGCATGCAAAGCACAGCGAAGAGCTCTGTAAATCTGGGACTGCTGTAATCGTCCAAATTGACCACAAATTAATCACGTCACTGAGTTTGATGAATATGCAGAGTCCAGGAATTGAAGTAAATGCTAAAGGAAAAAGCATATTTCTTCTTTTCAAAAGGTTGAAAATGAGATAAACTAAGTTAAGTCTGTTCTCATTTGTTGTAGGATAAGCATCACTCTTGAAACCTGCTGTACCTAAACTATAATTTGAGCAAATTACTTTAATTTGCACTTTGAACTTCCTACAATGCCTGTCACAAGCAGTCTAACAACATCTGTCACCTTTTTGAAGAAAAAAACAAGGTAAATTAAATTATCACCATCTATTAATGTAGATCTTTTTTTTAGATAATTTTTCACCCTGCTCTTCAAAAAAAAAAAAATCAGCATTGTAACACTGATTATTATTTGTGTCTACAATACCCATACTCCTTAGCTGAGCCAGACACACTGCTGGACTTATTGAAGGACTGGTTTTACACAGAGCGGGTTCCTGTTCAAAACTGAGGGGGTAATTCAGGAAAGTGCAAACTTACCTGGCGATCATTCGATTCACTTCGCCGAGACTGGTGTGCACTCCCTGCTCTCCTGCACGCGGAGATCAGCGAATGCTTTAAAGGTACTTCGGCTCACCTAGCGACCACTCAAGTCACCTCGTGAGACTGGAATACCTTTAAAGTGTTCGCTGATCTCCGCGTGCAGAGCACATACCAGTCTCGGCGAGGTGAATCGAAGGATCGCCAGGTAAGTTTGCACTTTCCTGAATTACCCCCTGAAAGTGAACTGAGTGGGGATGACAGGGAGTCTTGGTGCATAGTACTATTTGTATGAAATTTGCAGGAGCATTTAGGATAGAATATATCGCATTTGGATTTTAGCACAACGACATGCAAAACAAGCTTAATCCCATAGTACATAACAGGTATAAGACTGGCCAGCTGACAAACTCCTCAACTTAAACTCCTTCAGGTTTTTATTTACCAAATTCTCCCTTTATACAGCCTTGGATAAGGTTTTTTTTTTTTTTCCCTATCCTCCATGGTCTTGCATTCCTTAACCTTGTTGTATGCACACTTTAGCACATATTGGAAGAAATCCCTTCTAGGAAGCATTAAATCTAGTCCGGGTCCTAGATTCCTGGTGATACTGCAAGTTGACCATTTGTTATGTCGACAACCTTCCCATAATGTTCATCCCTATAACACCTGTAGGTGGCATCGTTGGCATCATTTCCTGGATGCTAATGTGGGATATACAAAGAGAAATGGACACCCCCCAAAATTAAACATATGCTATAATTATAACTTAGCAATATTCTGTAAGATTGTTAAACTGTGTGTATTGAAACAGCAAAAAGGGAAAGCACTAAATATAACTGTTTCTGGTACATCTTTAATAAGTGCAGCACCAGCACAGTAGCAGAAGGACCAATTAATCCAGGAAGTGTTTCCACTGGGACCCTAATTGTCAGACACCAGATCCATGTGTGCAGGAAGGTCCCAGTCTCCATGCTGACTGCTGTATATTTCATTTTGCAGGTACATGTCTATGTTTGTCTTACAATGTTTTTCACAGTTTTACTACTTTTATACTGTTATCAGCTTTCCTTAGCCTGAGACTATTGCAATGTCTGATGTGTAATTAGGTTAGTGATGTGCAGTTATGTTATATTGCAACTAATGCTGGTAAATCCTATAGTTATTCCATTTATTGTGTGTTATATGAGTACATGTATATCTGTTAATAGTTTGTATTATAATGCAAGGACACTAATTGTCAGACACCAGATCCATGTATGCAGGAAGATCCCAGTCTCCATGCTGACTGCTGTATATTTCATTTTGCAAATGGATGTCTGGAATAAATTTTATTAATCACCCCAACTGCACCTGTGTTAATTCATTAGGTGTGAAACACTAACCTACCACCAACTAAACACTACTATGATGCTGGGACTTTTGCTGTTCCACTGACTCCCTATAAAACCTATAGCTTAAGATATCAATAAAAAAAATGTAATTTTCCTTTATATAAAAAACAGTTTAATAATGGGCATATTATTTAACAAAATGTTTGTGTACATATCTACTTTTAAATGTACAGTATATCATTTACTAATAAATATTTACAATTTTTTTTAAAGTGAAATATAACCATGAGAAAATTATCCAATTATATAAGTATATGCAGCTACACATTTCATTAAAAATCCAGCTATTTACATGTCTGCTTCCGTTGGCATGTATGGGTGTAATGTTTCCTTCTGTTCATCAACGGAACATTATGCCAGCCATGAGGCATGTTAATAAATGCCAACAATTAAGGTTATATATGCAGAATTTCCCATGGAAAATCAATTGTCTCTGAACATTTTACTGATGAAAAAGAGAAAGTAAAATATACCAAGGAAATATTTGCCCATTAAAGTCATTTTTTTTAAACAGAAATAAAACTGTAAAAATACATGCAATGAAATATATTTAACTAGCTATCATTTCCCCATAAAAAACGTTTATTAGGTTTAGCCATGTGGCCTACAGCTTTCTGTTATAACAGATCTTTTTTATTTATATATATATATTTTATCCCATTGCACATTCTCTTGGGATACCTCTACTGCCAGAACTAAACTGCTTATTGGATAATGATTTCTACAATTGCAGTCCTGTGCATGACCTGAAATCAGCAGCCATCTGTTCGCTTGTAGGCAATCCCAAAAATCACTGGTCAGAATGCATGAAAGCAAACTAGGTAACATGAGATATTTATAAAGAAAAACATTTATTGGAAAATTATTAGAGGGAAAATAACATTGGTGATATCATAGGTTCAAGGCAAAAACATCTGTAGATCCTGCCATCTGGTTGTGTTATCAATCAAACATGTGCTGACACAGCTGCTGTTCATTTTTTTTTCTTCATGAGCAAAACGAGGAGCAAAAACACGGCATTGCAGTGTAGCAGCTGGAAGTCATGTCTTGTCCTCATCTTCTGCAAAGATTAAACCATTATCTGTTGGACTAGACATGACCTAGAGAAGAAATGATAAATTCCTCCCCACCTAGTATTTATCTTACTACCAAATGTAGAAAAATGATTGCTACACCCAGTATGTTTCATGTGTTGTCATCAAATCCCCAAAGTATTTAATTAACTAAAGAGTTTAAAGAACTAGTAACACCCAAATAATAAAAGTTTCCTTTTGGATTGGCACAGCAGTAATTTAAATAACAAACTTGTAAAAAAGAGCTGGGACAGGTCTTATCTGTGCATACTCCAGAACCTCGAAAAGTCAGATCGAGGAGGGGGCGTGTCATTAACTCTATACTGCCCATAGCAGGAAACCTTCACTGAAACAGTGCAGTTGCAGAGGGATATTGAGCTCCGCTGAGTTAGAGGCGAGTCAGGAATTTCTTAATCGATTTATTGCTTGACAGTAGGTAAATAGAACTTTATTTATATACAGGGTTTAGTTACACTTTAAAGAGACCTTAAACATGTTCAGGAAGTGTGCCCAAAAGCCCAATTTTAAAGCTAAATAGCTGAATATCTTACTTTATATGTACAACTTTTGGAAGCACAGATTTAATACATAGTAACTATAAATACATTTGAGGCATATTCATTTTTTGGTGTTTCTGTTCTTTTAACTGTTACAGAGTTGCAGAGATACATAAATTGTAGGCTGTGTCAGGGTGATTTTCTGCAAGGTCCCATCAAAGCACTGACTGGCTATAATTTCCTTTGGGCAGGCGAGGAGGGTTTAGATACACTTTAGAAAATCAGCTCTAGGCTGTGCTACCTCCCTCTGACACTCAGTAAGCCACCCATAGTTATGGAAGAAATGTCCTAAATGAGCTTTCATAAAATAAATATTCATATTGAATAATCTATGCTGAGATAATGCAAGATGTGCAAGTGTGTCTGTTATTATCTCCTGCCATTCTGATATTATCACATATACAGACCCTATATTATTGTGTATGCCTTAGGCTTCCAATTTTGTTGAGTCAGTCCTACCTATCATTTTGTAAACCCTATGTTGCTACACCATTATATTATTCCCAGGGGTGGGGATAAAGTAGCAGCTGTTTTATTCCACAACTTCTATAACAAGTACATATACATTCATACATATAACTGTATATGTATGAATGTATATGTGTGTTCAATAGCCATCTGTTTACTATCATGACTAAACTCTACATATTAATACACGACACAAGAAAAGATGTTTCAAAAAAAGTGCACACAATATTTATTAGTGAAGTTTTAGCAAACAAAACACTCTTAACGGTGAGTTAAAACCAATTAAAACCATTTAAAATAGATTTATTTGCAACTGCATGTATATATCTCATTGCTGACTAATAAATGAAAAGAAAACAGTAGGAAAATAGTAAAATAGTAAATAAAGAAAGTAATGAGGTCAGAATGACCAGTTATTTGTTAGCTGAATTATTCTCCGTATTGAATTAAATTAAACTAAAGTGCTACAATACCCGTCAGTAGTAGTCAGCAGTCAGTGTACAAAGATGTGCACGGTTTTTCTGCACTCCTCCTGTATACTTAAAAAGTGCCCCTGTCCGGATAAGTTACATCGGCTGTATGGGGAGTAACAGAGGAGTCAGTATGATGCCTGTACAATGGTTGCAGTGCTGAAAAAACGCCGAACGCGTTTTGCCACCTAACTTGATGGCTTCCTCATGCGGCTCTACATAAACTCTACATATTTATAGAGTTAATTCAGTTAATTCTTGTATTTATGACATCTGTGTGACATCTGGGACTTCTGCTGATGTTTGTTCAAAAGTGGTACAGAATTTGGCAGAAAAAGTGTATTCATTCGATCTGGAACACCATTTGCAAAACTGGTATACCAGTATTCGATGTTAGTTCATAAATACTGGTATGTGCTGTGAATGAATGAAAAAATGATGTAACTTTTAATTTTGTATAAAATGTATGATCTAATGACATCTATTAATATTCAACACCCATGGATAAATCTTAATTATTCAAATTATTACAGAAGTACTTCTGAATATAGAACCCTGCAAGTCAATGACATTGAATAGGAATTGATAATCAAAAGTCACAACAGCTGAGCTAGAAACATAGTATTCATTGTCTTCTATAGGATAAAGCACACAAGCTACTAGTTTTGCCCCTAGGTAATAAACCTACTTACAATTATCACAGCTTTAAAGTGCACCCGTCACCAAGATTCAACATTATTTTATTAAAAGTATCTTTGCCTTTGTTCCCTTTTTGTAATATAAACATATTTTACAAGCTGTCCCTCGGTGTCTCTTGCTGCCAGCCCAACTTTCAGAGATCAGCTGATTTCAAGTCGGGTCTGGGAGGCAGTCCTCTGAAGCCGGCTTACTTGATTGACAAGGAAGCCAGCTTCATGATGCGATCACATGATCCCACGTGCCTGTAGGCTGGGGAGCTCAAAGCACTTGCGTTTTGAGCCTCCCCAGGCAGTATCGCTGACTGGGGAAGCTGTCAGCGTTACTGGCTGGGGAGGCTCAATGCACATATGCCTTGAGCTCCCTAGTGTGCGATTGCGGTCACATGACCGTGTGTGTCTCTAGGCTGGGGAGCTCAAAGCATATGCGCTTTGAGTCTCCCCAGCCAGTAACGCTGACAGCTTCCCTAGTCAGTTACAGGGGAAGCTGTCAGCATTACTGGCCGGGGAGACTCAAAGCGCATATGCTTTGAGCTCCCCAGCCTAGAGGCAAGCGTGGTGACATGACTGCGATCCTAGACTAGGGATCTCAAAGTGCATGCATTGTAAAGCATGTGTTTTGAGCCTCCCAAGTAAAAAAA
>WMED01010602.1:0-13270 GCA_019650415.1 Pipa parva | reverse complement strand
CCCCCCCCCCCCCCCCGAAACTCGCCAGTCTGAAGTGGTTAAGTCAAATGGGTGAATTTGGAGCAGTTCGCCTAGTCGCATTCACTCCTTTGCAGCACTCCTCCATTTAGTCAATATTAGAAGTACCTGTGCGCACACATGCAAAGCGCCCGGTAAGTTTGCGACTTGCCTAGTCACCCAAATAGGCCACACATTCTCCACTTGGCAGACTTTGCTCAATAAGCAAACATGAGGAAGTAGAGAATAGATGCGAATTCACAGATCTATGCGACTATCCGGACTTTAGTCAATGAGACTCTGTGTGTGTGTGTGTGTGTGTGTGTGTGTATATATTATATATATATATATATATATATATATATATATATATATACACACACCTTTTATTAAAGGCACAGTAACAGCTTTAATACTTCAGCTGCCCAATGGGGTAAAGAGACAATAGGACTCAACAAATTGGTATCTCCTGGCCTCCTTCCCTGATTAGAGAGCAGCAGGGGATACCTAATGAACCAGAACCACTTTAGGGAAAATAGAGAATTCTATTAATAGCTACTACAAGTTAATGGTTCTTGTAAAGACTCCTATATTTTCCAGCATAGACAACCTACAGGACCAATAATGGCAGACAAAGAAATGTAACATTGGGAAAGGTAAGCAAGTTCTTCAAATACAGCACTTACACAAATATTTGCTTTGAATGCTTTATTCACAAATGCTTTATGTGATCACAGCAACCATGGTAATATGTGTCTGTTAAGCAAACCCCACCTAGTTTCACTGTTTTCTATGGCACATTAAAAAAAATCGTGTATTGTCCCAGGAAGCCCATTTTATAAGATATTTCAATTAGATCATACGCTGTATTCTCCATTTCTAATTTTTGTGAGCACATATTGAACAGTAATTTTAAGTTACTGTCCTTACAAGATATGTGATACTATGTATGCATTCTGAAAGATATACTGTTCAGCAATACAAATAGTCCGTGTCAGCCATTTTCCACAATGCACATTAGATAAAACTACTCCTCCAGAGTTTGCCATTCCCAGGAAAATGCAGCAGCGAAAAGAATCAATAAATGACTCTGATAGGAAGTTCCCAGAATACATAGCAGGTACTGGTTCAATGGTAGCCATTTTAACTATACACAGAACAGTAAGGAACTGACACCAGCGCTGCAAATTCTATAACATAAAAAGTTGCATAAGTCCTCTTTCAAACGATCGTGTCACCTCCATTTGCAAGCGTTCAAGTTCAAATGCACTTATTAATTTAAAACTTAGCTAGCAATATCACAGTTGCCTTTTTTTTCTGGTAACGTCCGTACCCGAATAAACTAGGATCCTTGGGCGAATAGTCAAGTAAAGCGTTGAATCTGCATCTATTTTCCACTACCCCATATTCGCTCATTGTGCAAACTCTGCAATGTGGCGAATATGTGACCTGTTCAGGCAACAATAGTCACGATTTTATGGAGCAATTCACATCACTTTGTGTTCTTGTGTACTTCTGCTATTGACGAAGCTGCAGGGTGTGTCGAAGGAGCGAATGCGACTAGGTGTACTGCTCCGAATTCACACGTCAGACTTCGCTAGTTCAGAGTGGCGAACGGGGAGGTTGGGCTGATGGCAGAACTCTATATTCCACTTCTATCCGACTGACTATGCCACATAATGCATCCAACAGCAATCCCTGCTGCCTGCTTGTTTAACAAGACCAGCCACTGCTTAGTCAATAATGAGAAGTGAATTTGTCACTATTTGTAACTTTTTCCTAAACTCATATTTATGTGAGTATTGTGAAGCTTTGTTTTTATCCCTTTATCATTAAAAAGCAATATTATGCCATATTGGGCTTTTTCTGTTTTTATGGGATATTTATAACTTGGAGTTCTGCAATCTGTGCCAACACTGAACCAAGAGGGGAGAAGATCTTTCCCATTTTCTGCTGTGTACATGCCAATATGAATTTGTGTTTCTGGTGAGCGCATATATTTGAATTGCTCTTTGCACTTGTGTGCAGTGTTTCACACTTTGGTGAACCATTCACCTTTTCATCATAATATATCACACCACTTTTACTGTACTATTTGGTACGTTTGAGTTACTATTCCTAAAAACATATTTATAACATTTAAGGCACTATGGTGTGCGTTTTTGTGCTCTTCCTCATCCTTAGGTTTATCTGGAAATTCTAATCAACAAGGGAGTAAGAAGCGGACTCCCAAGCAGGGAAGCAGCACTCACTTAGGTTTATCTGGAAATTCTAATCAACAAGGGAGTAAGAAGCGGACTCCCAAGCAGGGAAGCAGCACTCATCTTCACATATTGGACTTTTTTATGTTCACAAAATTTGTGCTTCATTTTTGGAAATTTTTCAGCAGCGCTGCATTTGTTTGTTTTTTGGCAATGAGACTAATGATAGCAAGATAAATTCAACAGAAGAATTCACCCTTTAGTCAATCAGGCCCTCTTCTCTTTGCGTAGCAGCGTATGTAAAATGGCAGGAGGGTTTTTTCAGATTACACACGCCCCGCTAGGATGGGCTGCAAGTCATTATCACATAACTGCTGGTTCAGTCTCTGCACAGTGATGATTGACAGACCCCTTGGCATATAAAAGGGTTAAACGCTGCCCAAACATTTCATTTTTTTCCTTTTAACAATTAGGCCAACAATCTGGGCCTTCCACTTTCATGGATTATTTCTCCAGAGATCTAGGTCACTCTTAATTATCCCCAGGCTAGGACAGATTTTCAGCTAAGGATGCATTTGTTTAGCAGAACGTTCATAACATTACTCTACAAACCCTACTTTTATTAACATGGGAACAATAGCAAAAGGCGTTAACCCTTTCAGCCACACGGTTATTTAGCGCCTGTGCGTACTGGAGCTAGTGTTTATGTAGGGGGAAATCAAATGAACACTGCTGCTAAATCTGTACACATTCATATTTATAATAAATAACTAAATTGCAGCTGACCAGCTGAAGTCATTAAATCCCCATTGATACGCTGAGCCTTGAGCAATCCTATCAGTATTCCTTAGCTAGCCCTCTGGTAATGTAGGGCATATCAAATATTAGAATAATACTGTAAAAAACCAAGCAAACTGGATGCATTTTTGTTTTACATTTCTAATAAGACCCGCGACATGCCGTGTTCACTTACTGCACCCCAACAAACAGAGGCCAATTAACCATAATAATGATCTTTGTGTATTTGGGCGTAATACAGCTGCACGTTGAGCGAACTTAGGCTTTGTTTTCATCCTTCCCGAGGCCAGGCTTACGCTGCTGTATTTTACTAATGGCAAAAAAAAATGCCAAATATACGCGGACGCGAAAAAACACTGAAAGTACCATCAGCTGTCCAATGTCACACTAGCATTTCTAAGAGAGGACTACGTGCTGGGGCGCTTCAATCCATGTTTTATCAAGTGTATAAAACGCAATGTGAAAAATGCGACAGGAATTGAACAATAGGTCACACGTGAGGGAAAAGTGGTGAGTAAGTGAGGTGTTTGACATGGAACCACCACCCCCAATGCTATCTTTTTTGTAAAACGCATAGGAAAATGCGCCAGTTTAAGTGCACTAATGTTTTTTCACCATGCACTTTTTTAAGAAAATAAAAGAGGATAATTCGCCAGCGTGAAGCCGGTCTTAGCTGGAGTCACTCATTTTCAATCCCAGGGGATCATGCCCACATCTCAAATGTCAATAGACTTCCCCTCAATGCTCTAGGCCAGAGGTTGCCAAATGCCACACTGATAGTGGCCCACAGGCCCCTCAGCACTGAGCCTTCTGATGGCGACATGCATACAAGAAGCATGTTACCATCAGACGGCCATCAGCATGAATTGGAAAACTGGTCCCCGGTTCAGGAATGGTTGGAGAACGCTGCTCTAGGCTACCCAGTCCCTCCAACTCAGTCAACAGCAAGAGGATTAGAAGGGTTAACAGTAGCGATTTGTAGATAGATGAGGATTCTGGGAAACGGAAACTAGCAATGGCTCTCACACAAAGTAATGGTTTTTACAATGCTAGTAAGCTAAAGGAAACTTCTGGAACAGTAATATCATATGTCCATCCCATATTTTTCCATTACCTAATAAAACACAAATTATTTTGAAAAGGATTAAACTTACTTTGTTACAGAAACAAAAAATTGCAAATAATCTCTGCTGTAAATTAAAATCAGAAGGAATATGTTTTATTAGTTTGTATCTGCTTAAGTAGACAAGTGAAAATATAAGTCATGCACATTGGTAACCTTTCCCAAACACCACAAACAGCTGATTCTACTCAACCTTGTGTAGTTTTACACCATTTATTCTAACACATTCTCAGGTTGATGATATAAACAAACTAAACGGTTGTTTGTGGTACGTTTCCAATTTCACCACAAGCCCTTTATTTTAAGGTGCCGTAATGTGAAACGTGAACACATTTGATAAAGGGCAACCAAGCCCGAAACATGTTCTGACACATAAAAACAGTGGCTATGCTACATTCACTGTGAATACGCAGAGTACTCTTGCTTTGTTTGACGGCAGTAAAGTGTTACTGGTATCTAAAATTGACACTAAACCCAGATTATAATCGAAGACCATAATACATGTACTGTAGTTGTAAACTCTTGGTTCCAGTGCAGATTGACCTTTACAATTGACCGGTACATTTGCTCACATCTGATTTGCTTTGTGCATCCTGTCTGTTCCATCATCTGCAGGTGCACTTAACATTCTAATCAGCTCAGTTGAAGACTGCAAGTTGAGCATACGCAGTAGTAGTTTTACATCAGAATTCTGCTACTGCGCTTGCTCAACTCATCAAAGTTCAACAGGTGCAGGAAGTGAAGAGGTTTGCAGCCTGCAGAGAGAAGAAATGAAAATTGCCACCGATGCAAGCAGGTAGCAACACTAGAGCAAAGTGGTGAGTATTATAGCCCCTCCTTCAGAATCACCCCTAGTCTAAAGAGCTTTGAGTACTCCTGTAAAGAAGACCCAACGTAAAAAAATTAAAAAACACATAAAATACTTACCTTAATCAGAGCTGATTCATTACAGTCACAGCATGATCTGTGCTGTAATTAGCCGGCTCCCGATGCTTCCTTCACAGCGCTGGCTGACACAATAGCCAGAACAAAACTCCTTCTTGATTCAACGGGCTCATACATCATCACGCTCATTGGCCCCCGCAATAAGCATGATGTTTAAGCCATTTTTCACTCAAGGTGGGAAGAGCTTCGCGCTGGCTTCTCAGTCAGCCAGTGCTGTGAAGGAAGCATCAGGTGCCGGCTAATTACAGCACATCTCATGCTGTAACTAATCAATTGGCTCTGTATAAGGCAAGTATTTTAACAGTCTTTTTATTTTTTGCTTTAGTTATCCTTTAAATCAACCCTTTTTTATTTAAACGTTTGCACCAGTTATAAACTATTTCAGTTACTCTGTGTCCATTTGTTAGCAATTTATCATTCACTTTGCATTCATGTTGGCCCAGCTGTGCCCGTTTTTATTTTTTTATTTTTGCGAAAAATCAGAGTTTAAGGCGAGTCGCAACTGATGCATAAAGCTTAAAATGATTTTTAGACCTTTTTTAATAAGTAAAACGAATGTCTGCCTAAAACCTGGGCATGTAAGTTAGCAATTCCTGTTTGTGTACACAGTGTGTACTGCAGTAATGACTGGCTTGTGTAAAAAATGTTAGCAATTATTGACTGATTACTGTATACAAATGCAATATTGCTAACATTTTTTACACAAACTAGTCAGTATAAAGACACAAATTACTAACATTTTTTACATAAAAGTGTTATTATTTGGCACACTTTTGCCATTTTTTAGCGCCCTTCTTTACCATTTGTATACAATATATACATGATACATTTCTCCTTCTATTTTAATCATACAGCCTCTCCCCCTTCCCCCCCCCCAGGTTAGCAGCGCCAACAATGTCGCAGCCACCATATTTTTAGCATAGTACAGTCACTTCATGGAACAACAGTTGGTAAACAAGAAGCTACTAGTGCTTTTATTTAGTACATTTTATAGTGAATGTCTCCTCCATTTGAGACTGATTGTATTCTGGCACAATCACTGTTTCAGTCTGTAATGTAATGGAAAGTGGACATCACCAATGTCATCCTGGGGGCTTGCCAACTAAACCCAACCCCTGAGAAGCAAAGTGAGGTTACACACCTGCAGGAATCTGATTGAGAATTATTAATAACCAATCACTTCAGGCAAATCGCTGACATAAGTAAGTGACAGAGAAGAAGCTTCAGCTAGAAATTGCAGTGTGTTGGCTCAGTGGTTAGCACTGCTGCCTTGCAGTGTGGTGGCTCAGTGGTTTGCACTGCTACCTTGCAGCGCTGGGCTCTGGGTTCAATTCCACCCTGCAGACTTCCAGGCACTCCAGAAACATACATCTGTATGTGTTACTGGGAAACTAGATTGTAAGATCCATGGGGCAGGGACTATGGTGAATCTCTGTAAAGCACTGTTTAATATAGTAGCACTATCTGGGGCAGGGACTATGGTGAATCTCTGTAAAGCACTGTTTAATATTGTAGCACTATCTAAACAAACAAATAGACCCACTCAGTGCCATTGTTTTATATGTCAATTTTGATAACACATATTCAGGAAGTATGCCTGAGAGACCAATCTATATAACTACACATCTTACTGTATAGGCAGTTTAGAATTATTGTTAGCACAGATTGAATATATAGTAACAAAAGTAATACAAGCATTTAAGGCATTTCTATTTTCTTTAGTGTTACTATTCTTCAGAATTAATTGGTTTGCTGTTCATTCACACTACCAGTTCCATTTTTAATATTAGCACAGCAAGTAAATGACTTTTGTATAAGCTAAGCCTTCACATGCCATATAATACATTTTCATGTGACTGCAAGTTGGATACTGCCATAAGTGTTAATTTAAAAGACATGGACAGATTCAGTAAACAGACTAGTAAAACAGTCACAAGCTATTATATGTAGGGGTCCTGTTCAAATCCCAGATACCAGGCGCCAGAAATCTGTGCCTCCGACCATTTCACCTCAGGCGCTGAATTGTTTGGATTACTTAAAATATATATATACACATACACACTGAGTAACACACCAAAACATTTTTAATCATATCTTCCATAAAATTCGGCCAAATAGCTGCTAGGATACGAAATCGGCAGACGGTAGTTTGTATACAGAAACGTCTAAATGGTTTTCAGTACTGAAGACAAAATTTTGATTAAGAATTTGGTACTGCTGAAAGGGTATAGCAGTCGTAGATTAAAGATTTCCCAAATAAAGGTTGGAATAAGAATGGTCTGGATGTGCTGCTGCGCAAGATCCGAGCAACGGCTAGTGTGAATCGCCAGCCAGGCAGCGGACGACCGCGCTCAGTGCGCACACCAGAGAACATCGATGCAGTGCACGATCTCGTACTGAGCCAAGAGGACATGCCTCAAACAAATTAAAATGCTACTGTTTCTTTTAACAAGGCTCACTGATTTTACAGTAACAAACTTTATTTAAAGTAGGCTAGCATAAACCTACGTTGCATACACTTCATTGAATTTCAAGTTTCACAAGTTAGTATTAAGCTAGTACTCGGGTCAGGTTGGTACTGTTGGTACTTGGGTCAGGTAAAAAAAATGTAGTCAGCAGCAAATCTATTTTGGACTCATAATACCAAATTTTATCGAAATCGGACGATATATATATATATATATATATATATATACATACATATATATACACATACACACATACACACACACACACACACACATCTGTATATGCGCATCACCTTCTCTGTTTCGAACAAATATGCTAAACTGCCACATCTGAAACCACAGCATTGTTTGAATAGACTTCAAAGAAAGCAACATATGTAACCGAATACTGTGAAATAAAAGTGAAGGGCAATGTTTTTATACAAATGTATCATTTTAAAATGCACAACTCTGAAAGAAACAACAATCACACTTTCTAGCATTACTGTGACATTGCAATGTAGAAGTACAATCAAATGTGTGTCTTGTATTTAAATAATTACATTATTGCCAGTCTCTCCCTGACTGCTGTCTAGATCAGCGATACTCCACACAAGGGCTCTGATCTCACGTGGGTTAGTGTGAGGATAACGTTGGGGGAGGGGGGGGGGGGGGGGGGGGGGTCACAAATCACCAGGCAAACGTGTGAATTTTTAGAGAGAGACAGATATGGTTGTTCCACTTAAACTACAATTTCCACCACCCAAGCTTTTTAGGGTCACTGTTGTCTCACAATTCATATACATAAAATACATGTTTTATTTAGGTTTGTATTAGAAGCAGTTTATAAATATTTTTAATTACATACATTTCAGAAAACCCCTCTAATAAGGCAACAATAACACATCCAATGACCTGGTTCAGTTATAGAAATCCCAGCGCATTACACTGTTCTTTATGTAAATCGCACTCACTTATTCACACTACCCAAACTTGCATCAGGAAAAAAAAAATCTGTAGCATATTGCAACTACCATACGATTCTACTGTTTGGTCTAGTGCTCGCATTCTCCTTTATAAAATCACAAAGAAATCTAATGAATCATTTAGGGGCTTATTCATCAAAGTGAGAATTTGACTGAGTGAATTTGCCTCACTTCCAGTTGCTAGACTCCGATGGACGCACATTCTCTACTCCTTATTCACTAAGCAAAGGAAGAACTGATTTGGCAAAGTAAAACTGGTGACTTCAACCCGGTACATTTTGGCAAAATTCGCTACTTCGACAGACCTGATGCTTGATGAATTGGTAACTTGGTGAATTACTGGAATTACTGTAAAGTGTCAAAAGAATCAAATTTTAGGCCTTTACACGACTGTTCAGACTTTCACGAATAAGCCCTTTAGTTTGTTTGTGATATTGACATCAGTAGGAAATTGTATCCGACTTATTGCATTGTAATCTGCAGTCCCATAATGCAATCTTTTTTTTTTCTAGGTTGTGCCTTTTGAGCTTGAACACTTGCAATCATTCGGAAAAACGCTTAATGGGGCAAATTTATCAAGCCGTAAAACAGGCAAAGGAAAATTATACAATTATCCACTAAAAAAAAATAAAAATAAAATAAAATTCAAATTCCAAAAAAAGGAATAAAAAAAAAAAAAAAAAAAAAAAAAAAAAAAAAAAAAAAAAAGATTTAATTCTCTGTTAAAAGCATCATGGAAAAACTAGTGAAATATAAAAGAATCCTATTTTAAAAGATTTTATTTTATCCCAAAGATATAGGAGAAATTGCATCACGGCCCATTGACAAATCTACCCGAATGTGTCACGCATTGTGCCTTAGGACAGATGCATGGCTACAAAATTAAAAAGTGTTATCTTAAGAATATTACACTGAACTCCCCTGTCAAGCCACAAGATACACAGCACAGTGCCATGCACCAGCATCATAAATCAATTTCATTTTAAAATTACCAACAGTCAGTTCACAGGCAAAATAATGTATTTAGCAGTGAGACGACACAGTGTTTAATAAGACTTTGGAGTCTTGATGATCAGCATTAAGGCTCTCATTGAATATTCATAGAATTTCTGACAACTCTGAGTGACATAAGCGTGGCCTATTCCTTTTTTCTTTTCGTTTCAGAGGGTGAGCAATGGGGCACGTGCCACATATTCCAGAAAAAAAGCCTTTTAAAACAAGCAGATTCTCTCTGTTTGATGTAGCAGGAAGAAGCATTCAGCCATAAAGCAGATCTAGCTAGCGGTAGTTCTTTGGTCAAAGCCTTCATTGGGCGAGGAAGACAGGAGAGGAAATGCAATAAGGGTTAAAAGATCAAAGAGGAAAACTCTTACTTTCCAGTGTTTTTTTTTTTTATCAACACAAAAATATATACGCCTTGATAATTATCCTGCAAGCTGCTTTCAGACCATGATATCAGGAAACCGCTTTGAGAGACACAAGAATTTGTTTTATTCTTTCCTTTGTGGACTGGAGCGATTTTGTTTATTGGCTTTCATATGACAAATAAATGAACATCTTTGGAAATGCAGTTACCTCTGGCCTCATTCCTGTAGGATTGTAGCACATTATTTAGTTTAAATCCTACCATCAAGACAAGGAGAAAGTTCACCCGCTGGGCACGGTAAACATATTTGAAGCTTCCTGCCAGAGAGTGAACAGTAGAGTCAGAAGTGGGCAACAGTCAAATAGTAAAAAAAAGTCAACTGTAAACAGTAATACAGCAGGTTGAAGGAAAAAGACAAAAATGGCAGGGCTATACCACCAAGTATCCAGGATTAACGTTTTTTGTTCCTGGGTCCCCTGCTTCAGGTCCATAACCACCAACCTCCTCCCACCAGCTGATACCAGATGACTGGTCTTGTCAGCAGCCAATCAATAGACAGTAGGTGGTGCATCAGTGTCAGCCTCCTCTAGGAGGGTGGGGGAAGAGTACTGTCCAGCACTGAACTCTCACATGATATCAAACTGATCTTGCTGTTGAGCTTGACATAAAATATGAGTCGTGGATTAAAATTTATCTGCAATCTCCCAATCCACTATAAGAAAAAAAAAAAAGCTAAAGTCATTTTTGTGGGATTTTATACCAGCAGATCCCCTTTCAATTGTGTACAGAGATTCCATATCCTTAAAGCAACACTGTATGTATAGTATTTTTCACTCCATCCAATGCAACTAATCATAAGATGCACCTAGGATTTTAAGGAGGAAATAAAAAGAAACATTTTCAAAATGGTGGGCTAAAGTTTTTAATAAAATATACCACCCTTCCCCTTCTGCCCTTCCTCCAGCTTACCAGCGAGCCGGCTACTGTCAGCACTTCTCCTTGATGAACTATTTTTAGTGTGATGGTGCTCCTCTGCTCTTGCCTGCTCTATTCACTGCGGCCGAATTCATGGCGAATAGAGCCTAAGACACCAAGGAGTACTGTCATGCTAAACCTAGTTCAGTCTGGAGAAGCACTGACCGGAGGCGGCTCTCTGGTATGTTGGAGGAAGGTCAGTACTCCGAATTCTCTTCAGGGAATGGGTGGGACTGGCATACAGGCACCGCCCACATGCACCCTGCAGCAGTCGAAGAAAAGGAAAATTCACTCCATTATGGCATATAAAACAAGCATGCAGTAAATTGCCATGTAGAATTTGAGTAATTCAGTTTATAAATTATTTCAAATGTATTCAGTAAAACATGCTTTGTCTATGCAGCCATCTTATAGTGTTTCATTTCAAGATAAGACTCAGACATTTAGTAAATCATACTATGTTATAAGCAGTCATATAAGATCTAAGCGAGCACGATATAATGAGGCAAAGGGTCGCACTGCAAGTGGAACATTGGATTCATTCTAAGGACCTTAGTATATTACTTGTACTTGTATATTAGTACAAGCAGTGAACAGGACAATTCAAAAACACTAAACAAAGTTCAGCATTGCACAGCCATAATGCAATGCCAAACTAATAATTCAGAGGAAGCCTAAAAATGACTGCCATTATAGTCTTAAATAGAATTAAATAAAAAATTATATTATATATATATATATATATATATATATATATATATATATATATATATATATACATACACACATACATACATACACACATACATACATACACACACACACACACACACACCCTGATCACTCATAAGAAAACAAACTGTCTAAAATTGTGTAAAAATTGTAAGTCTCCCCGAGACCTCTAAGGATTGAACTTGTTTTTTCACCATATTCCTGAGAGACTTGATCTTGGGCATCTGGGCGCCAGGTCAAATTGAACTGTCATGATCCTCATGCCATCCCTGAAATTTAGCAGCTTGGGAAGGCGCATTATCCTTCTCGATGGGGGCCACTGCCTAAGGGAAAATTATTGCCATGAATGTACTTAGTGCACAACAATTTTCAGTGGTATGTATGAAAGTAACATAAGGTTTCCCAGCAGAACCTTTCCCAGAGCATCACACTGCCTCAACTAGATTGCCTTCTCCACAGAGCATCATGGTACCATCTCTTCCTCTCTCTCAGGTGAGAAATGCACATGTATCTGACCATCCACTTGATAGAATGTGACTCAGATCAGGGCACCTCCTCCACTGCTCCTTGGTCCAGTGCTGATGCTCTTGTATCCACTGTAGGTGCTTTTTATTAGTGGACAGGGGTTAGCCTAGGCCAGGGGTCGGCAAAGCATGGCTCGCAAGTCACATGTGGCTCTTTAGCGCCTTGTTGTGGCTCAGAGTGCACCTCTGAAGCCCCACCCATAACTTCTGATGCCTCTTCTGATCGGCCATTGGCAGGTCATGTTGTCGGAAGAGTGCACTCCTCCCCCTTTGCACCGCACAAAAAAAATAAATAAATAAAATAAAAAAGGTCACTGCTGGAGGAGGGAGCCAATTCGCTCCCATCTCATCAAAGTTTTCCTACCCCTGGCCTAGACACACGCACAGTTCTATGATTATATGGACCCATACACAGGGTGACATTTCAATTAAACAATTTGTACTACAATAGCTCTTCTGTGGGGGAAGACCAGATGGCCAATTTTTCTTCCCCGGAACATGATCGAATCTGTTGCTGGTTCACCAGTTGCCCTTTCTTGGGTCATTTTTGGTAGCTACTACTTCATGCTTCAAGATCTGCTGTTTTGGCAATACCTTGACCCAGTTCTTTAGCCCTCAGATGCTCACTTGCCCATTATTACTGCCATCATCACATTGACTTCAAAAAGGTGATGGTTCGCTTTCTGCCTACTATATCTCGCCTCTTGTCAGGTACTATTTCAATAAGTTAGTTTGTTATTCGCTTCACCAGTCAGTGGTTTTATTGATTAGATTGTAAGTTCTACAGGGCAGGGACTTCCATCCTCTTGTCTCAAGCATGGCCTGGCACTTAGAGTGATGTATCTTCATGATTTTATGCTTTTAATTCACTTGTACTATATATTGCTGAATTATTCAGCACTGTAAACTTATTGGTGCTTTATAAAAAAAATGATGCATACGTCAATTAAAAAGAAACCAGTGGATCATTCCTCATACATGCAGTACTAGATATAGGTAACACAGTGTTTGTTCCTTTAATCCTATCTATGAACTTCCTTCAATAAAAAGAAACCAGTGGAAGATTCCTCATACATGCAGTACTAGATATAAAAAGTGTGCCTTTAATCATACAGTGGGGAAAAAAGTATTGTCAGTCACCAATAGTGCAAGTTCCACCACTTAAAAAGATGAGAG
>WMED01010601.1:0-15681 GCA_019650415.1 Pipa parva | reverse complement strand
GGTTACACAGCATCATCCACTACACTGTGCATAATCCCCCACTGTGCATCCCCCCACACTGTGCATCTCCTCCCACCCCTCCATTCCCTACTGTGCATCCCCCACTGAGGAAGTTGTCAGCTAGGTAGGAGAGACTCAAAGCACATGCTTTGAGTCTCCCCACCCAGTAACACTGACAGCTTCCCAGTCAGTTATTGAGGAAGCTGGCAGTGTTACCGGCTGGAGAGGCTCAAAGCGCATATGCTTTGAGCTTCCTTGTAGGATTGCGGTGACGTGACCGTGCACGCTGGGGAGCTCAAAGCTTATGCGCTTTGAGTCTCCCCAGCCAGTAACAAGGACAGCTTCCCAGTCAGTTACTAAGGAAGCTGTCAGTGTTACTGGCTGGGGAGGCTCAAAGCGCATATGCTTTGAGCATCCCAGCATAGAGGCGTGCAATCACGTGCACGCATCATGAAGCCGGCTTACTTGTCAATCAAGTAAGCTGGCTTCAGAGGACTGCTTCCCAGAAACGACACTACAGCAGCTGATAGCTGAATGTCGGGTTGGCAGGAAGATACACCGAGGGACAGCATGTAATAGGTAAGTTTTTTAAAATTAATTTAAATGACAAAGTTGTTTAATCTAGCATGCTATGCTAGACTAAACAATGTCATTTTTTGATGATGGGTGCACTTTAAAAGCAATTCATCATGATAGTGTTAAAGCAGCAGTTCTCAACTTGTGGGTCGCGACCCTGGCGAAGGTCGCACGACCAACCCACGGGGGTTGAGAACCGCTGTGGCACCCAGAAGCGCATGCAGAAACCCTTCTTATAAGGGTTCCTGCGGGGTGACGTCGGCCGAAAACATCACCACATGACGCACCTATGTGATGACGTTTTGGCCGAACATCACCACGTGATGCACGTTCGTGATGACGTCAGAGCTGGGGGTCGCGCCTACAAAAAGGTCGAGAACTGCTGTGTTAAAGGAACAGTTTATTCACCAATAGTTATTTGCCTGTCTGTATGTTAAATAAATGCTTTTTGCAGTATACATTATTTACTAGTTTCAATGTTTTTCATTTTACAGCCAGTTTCTTACTGAAGCTCCTTGTGTCTCACCAACTTCCTCATCAGCAGTTCAGTTTGGAATCTTGATTCACGGAATTGACTGAAATACTTGAGAATTCTGAGTAATCAATCAGAAATTTGCAGTTGTGTAATATCACAGATCTGCTGCCCACTTGCTTCTTTCTGAGAGTTTTATTTCAGAATTCTCAAGACTGTGAAACAAGTCTGTGACGTGAGATTCCACACTGGTCAGCTAGAGGTGAAAGAGGAGGGGCTTCTGTAAGAAACTGGCTGTAAATTCAAAAAAAGGGTAAATATTAGTAAACATTTTATATTGCAAAAATCATGTATTTAACAGTAACAGATAACTATTGAGCCTGGACTGTTCTTTTAAGATCTTAGTTGTTGTACATTGCAAAATTATTTATATTAATTATACAGTTCTAAATCCCTACTGTACTGTACTGTAGAAAAGATTCTATTTCATACCTATGAGACCTGTATGACCAACCCCACATATTCTGTATGTTCTCCTCTGATTGGATTTTGCATTATGTTTGTTTATGTACTGATGCACTAACAATACTTAACATACAACTGTATTTGGAGATATGTTTTAAAATGGAATTGTTCCAGTAATACCTAATGAAACACATGTTTTAAAAAAATTGCACTATTAATAAACAAATTCCATTATAAACATAGATAATTCAGTTTAAAAAACATTTTTAAGATATTAATCTATAGCGAAATAGTGCTCCTTTAAAACACCACATATGTTAAGGCCCCACCCCCCCACTGTCCGATTTTTGGTTTTGACATTTTTCGTGTACCGCAAATGTAGGCCTGTCCCAGGTCTACATTCACTTATCCGCACCACCAGTAGTGACTGCTTTATCTTTGTCACCAATTGTTTTAGCAGAAGAATATGTCTACTGAACTATTTATTTGTGATAAAGCACATGACAAAACAGTGGTGCCTTGGCCAGCTTTTACTCATGTTGGATCTTACTGCTTAGAGAATGTAAGCAGATAGAAAGTATGATTAGCTTTGTTATATCCCTCCTAAATGCTTTATTTAGTCAATAAAAGATAAATCTGCAGGATCTAACAAACAGTTTTTAGGTTATCTGACTAACAAAAGGACTATTTACATTTGTACAAAAATGGCTCTAAAGACAAACGTAGTGACATAGTTTATAAGGCTAAAAAATACACAATTCTGTCCAGTTCAACCTATTTTTCCTGCAATATTGATCCAGAGGAAGGCAAAAAACCCATGAGACTAGTGCCAATTATCCTCATATTAAGGAAAAAATTGTTGTAGGAACCTTGTTGTAAGTCTCCTAATTTATCACTTTTAACCTGGAGAAGTCAGATCAGCATGATAGTTAATAAATATGTGATAGTTGTTGCATTTACAGAAAGATGCAGACCAATATGATGTTGCAAATTAATTGTGAACTTACCTACATCATAGAAAATAATAATCTTTGATGAAAAAGTGAAGTTGGAGAACTTGTGGATTGTCATAAATTTTCATTTTGATAAATAACTCCCAATATTGTTTTTTTAAAACAGATGCAGATGTGCATGTGAAGCATCTACTCACTAAATAGTGAATATGCACACTTTGGCTACGCTATGGACGTATTAAAGGGGAACTATAGTCAGATTACGTCTTTTCATAACAGTGCTATACCTTAGTGAGAAGCGTTTCTCCCAAGTAGATTATGCCATGATTAAGCACAAGCCAGCATGAAATGCGTAGGCATTGTGCACTTGTGGCTTTTATAGTTTTATTGTGCCCTTGTGGTGAAATAAAGGAGACTTTTACAAGATCAGAGTGCCGGAAGCATCTATTTGCATTGCCTTGATATATGTCCGTTTTTTCCTGAGCACCCGGCTATTTCAACAATTGCTGTTGGGGATTGAAGCGGTTAACGGTGGAAGAGGCAAGTACTGCTTAATTTTATTTGGTATTTATTACATAGCACTTGAAAACTCCTGCACCAGGAAATGTGTATGTGACGTGTACCAGCCAGTTTTCCATGAAAGGTTACCCTCTCTTGTACATTTTTGCCTAATGTGTAATGTAATGCCTGCACACAAGTTAATCTCCTGCATTCCAGGAATGTAAACAAAGCATGGCTAATGAGGCCAAAAGGTCAGCACACTGCTTAACCAATAGCAGTCAGACAGCTTTTTCTTCTCGTGTTTGGCAGTTATATCACACACACTTCCTGGTGTGGGAGTTTATCAGTGGTGCTTTGTAATAAATTGTCCAGCTGCAGATGAAACATCTACTTGGGAGAAACGCTTCTTACTAATGTATAGTACTGCATATATAAAGATGTACTGTAATCTGATTATAGTTCTCCTTTAATGTGAATTAATTTGCAAATTTACTCTTTGATAAATATGCTCCGTAAAGTTTTAGGGGGTTAATCATCAAAGTATAAACAGTCCATTTCCATAATTTGATATTTGCGACTTTATCAATGGCTGACTTATGCACTTAATCATATCACTTGGATATTGGCATTCCCCTATTTACCAAGTGTTGGAGTGCAATTAAGTGGCGAATTTAGCAAGGCAAAATGCTCCAATTGCATATAATCAGTCCTATCTATTAATATTATTTTGTCATTCATCTAAGAAATATACAGTTATAGTGATGTTTTCTCCTTTACACAGATGGGAATCATAGGTAAATAACATCACTTCACCTGGCAAATCACATCTTTATGCATCCTGCTACTGTTCAACTGTCTACACCTGACTGCATCAAATATCATCCACTGCCCTTTACTTCTTTGCCAAGAGAATGTGCTGTTTAGTAATTAATGTGGAGAAAATCCAGTGTCTGCTGGAGCATTATATTGCAAAGGGATGAAAATTCACTATGCCTGGCAAATTTTCACATTGATGAAAAACCCTTCTAGAGTTTGAAGACAGTGAAGGTTTATTAAGCATTCTTTTTTTTCACTTTACATACTGCAGGTTTCCTCCTAGGCTGTCCATGAATAGTGATCATAACTGTACTGTGTAATGATGTAAATATTTTTTCTAGTGAAAACCAACATGCTATGGTACAATGACATAATGTTCTGAATACTGATAAAAATGTGTACACATACACTGCATCTATATGCTAAACAGATAGGGCTAGCTAGAAACTGCAGACAGTGAACATCAAAGAACAAAGTTTAGTGACATTTTACTGAATGTACCTTTCTATATGTCTTTACTTTAACATGGATCCCTCATTTAAATTCAAACAAGGTATAGCCTAAAATAGATGTCATTTTTGCCACTGCTGATAATGAACTATTATAGGATTTCTTCACTATATGCTAGTTTTTTCAAGATATTTGATGTACTTGGGCTTTGGGCTTTGTTGTGCTCATTTTTCTAAAATCCTTATAGTGAATTAAATATTTCATTAATTTTTGTTTTCTCAGAACGAAGGAAACACCATGGATAATGATGATTTCGGAGATGTTTTTAAAAGTGGATCGACTAATGGAAACAAATTTGAGGTGCGTCTGCATGTAAAACTGATAATTACATAGGATAGTAACCTAGATGCAATGTTTTTCGAGGGGAGTAAATCATGTTATTGCCTGCCTTAACTGGGGTAATTAGGTCAGGGAGTAACCGGTCCAGTTTAATCCAGTGCCTGCTTTTCTTTATATTAAAAGTTTTTTTTTACTTATTTAGGGCTGCAATGGATAGGCGTAAGCATATTTGTATGTAAAATTTAGAAGAATAGTGTGTACAAATACATGCCTTTAAAAATCAGGTATTTCATTTCATGCTTAAATTGGTGTAGAGTTCAAGGTCCTGGTTTTTTTTCATTTTAAGCAGTGAATTCTGCACAGCTTTTATCTAAAAGCACAGTAACACCTTTAACTGAAAATGCCTTAAATGCATTAAATATAGTCTCCATAGATACAATCTCTGCTTCTGAAAATTTTAAATCTAGGCAATAAATTGTGATATATAGCTAATTAGCCTCAAAAATAGATATTAGGGCACACTTCCTAGTTTGTGGATAAAAGCAAGTTGAAATTTCTTTTCAAGCAAATGTTGTAACTGGCTATTGTTATAAGATCCAATGGGGGAAATGTATCAAGTGGCGTTAACGTAAAAAATAGACGCAAATTACTTTGCATCCATTTATTAGCAATTTGTCATTCAGTTTGCATCCATTTTGCACCAGCTGCGCCTGTTTTTAATTTTTTGCGAAAATCAGTTATTAAGACCAGGCGCACTTGGTTTATGAAGGTTAGAATGATTTTAAGACCTGTTATAAGTAAAATTAATGCCTGCCTGAACCCTGGCGTTAGAGAACCAGGTACACATTTGTGTAAAAAATGTTAGCAATTCCTATCTTGCGTCCTCTTTTTACAGTAATGACAGGTTTGTGTAAAAAATGTTAGCAATTTATTTTGTGTCCAAATGTTAGCAGTTACTATTTGTGCATGGAATTTGCTAATATTTTGCTAATATTTGGACACAAACTGAAATTTCTAATATTTGGACACAAAAGGGAAATGCTAACATTTTGCTAATATTTGGACACAAAAGGGAAATGCTAACATTTTGCTAAGTATCCATTTGTTTATACTTCTATTTTCTATACCGGCTTCATTGGTGCCCATGCGTTGGGTTTGTCATCGCGTATGTGACGCCATGACATCAGATGCATTTGCTCGATGATGTCATCACGCTTTTACATCGATCGTTAACTGCCTTTATAATACGGCAGTAGTCTTTTGGACTTTACCGTGAGAGGAAGCCTTATGCTATAGGCGAAACGCATCCTGCTTATCTGTTTAGCTCTACCTGCTTATTCTGCCCCTTGTGCTGCATCAAATCAGTTTTTCTAAACGATCTAGCCATAATAGGAGGCTGACTAACGACTTAGACATATAACGGTAAAATAGATAGTTTGGGGTCTGTGCTGTCTAGATGTGCAATTTATTGATCTCTGTGATTGTAGGTTATGTTTATTTGACACACTTATCTGGACCCTTAGACTCACTTTATTTTACTGTCTTATTATAACACTCACTTAGGTATCTATACTTTAGTGTTTTTACACTATTTTTACTTGTTTTTTAGTGTTTCTGTGGTTCATTTTTGCACTGCTGCTTCTTTTTATTTACTTATTCTGAAGCATTTGCTTGTTACAATAAAGTTTTGTGTGCACTTTATCAGTGAGCTCTTTCTTCTCCTTCTTTTTTGTGCATATTAACTCCATAAGTTTGCACCACAACTGTATTTATTGACATATACTGTATATTTTTCATAGTATTTTGCATTTTGCTCACTACCCACTCTTTTGTGTTTGTATCATTTTGCTAATATTTGGACACAAAAGGGAAATGCTAACATTTTCTACACAAATTAATAATTAGTGTAAAAAAAAAAAAAAAAGATGCAAATTGCTAACATTTTAAGCAAGAATTGAAGTTATCATTAGGAGCACATTTAATGGTAAATAGCTGTTATTTTTTAGCACCTATTTTAACCATTGTGATAACACCACTTGATACATTTCTCTCAATGCTGCTGATTTTAAGAAGATTATTGTTAAATTTGCTGCAAAGATTCTAATGTATTCTAGTGTATGGGCCATCCCAGGTATCAACATGAAAACTAAGGATGTCATTCCAGGAATACAAGATAAAAATATATAATGATTACTCTAATATATTGAAAATGTTTTTGGGATAAATAGTAAAATATAAAAATTACATTTTTTAGGCTAAATTTCCCTTTTAAGAATAAAAATTTCACCATAACTTAGCAGGAAATTATCAATTCCTACAGTGAAAGGTCAGCTCTGGGTACTTATGTCTATTTTTATTTATTTGCCTTTTTTTTGCATTCACAGTACAGCGTTGCAGTCCATAAAATTACTTAACAGAATTCCTACTCCATGTGTATTTACCAGAGAGAACTAGCCTTTAGTATTATACATATTTCTACTAGTATTAAACCTCTGACCCCACAAAAAGTTGCAGTATTTGAAACTGTGCACTCTGATAACATTTAAGGAGCCTGAGTATGCCCATTGTTTGCCTGAGGGTGTGTAGCTTCTCTATGCTTGTCAGTATTATGTCTGCCTGTTTAGAATACAGGTGTGCATCTAGCCAAAATATGATGTGTGGAGAATGAATGGGCTTGGTCAGCCTTATTTCTGTTGAATTTCCTACAAAAAGTCACTAAAGTAGTAGTGACATAGTAGATTGTTTGACAGGATAAGTTACAATCGACTGTCTATTCTTATGAGCTTGTATTTATTATGAGTAATCAGCACTGATCCAAGGCTTATTGGTATGTATGAAAGACTGGGACTGCAACAACTGATTGTAGAATTCATGGTACCTGTAGTGAGAATAATACATATAAAACCATAAACATTTTCTGCAGACAGAGCTCAAGTCACCTAATGTCAAATAAATTCAGTTTTTAAAAAAAAAATCTCATTGAATAACAGATCAGAAGGAGATATATATATGTCTTGCACAGGGTACCACTGCTACTTATTGACAATTCTACCTTTAACATTGACTATCTGTTCTTCTTATTTATGTATGGCTGTAGTTATAGTTTCTTACCATAAGATGGCATAAGATTTGCACTTAAAAAAGAAACTTACTAGCCTTTATCCTGCATGGCACACTACTGAATACTCTTAAATTAGATATAGTATTATATACTACAGTTTTTTTTCCAAACGACTAGAAATCATGAGCTATGACCTGCACAAATCTGTGTATTTAACTAGAGGTGACAAGTCCCAAGTGTTAATATTTATCGACCTGGACAATCATTTCAACAAAGTTCAGAAAAACTCTTTTGTTTAATGGAGAATGATAAAGTAGGTCTTACTGTAAGGTTGTCCCGATTTCCATATCTGGAAGCCACTGTTTTCGATAGGACCAGACATTCAAATGGTATTTCCATGCCCCCTATTGCATGCGGCTCTTCTCTCCCTCAGCCAAATTTCGCGCATGTGTGTCTTTACTATGAGAATATTGTTGCAGCAGTCACAGCTATACAATGAGAATATTGTCGCAGTTGCAACTTTACTATAGGAATGTTGTAGCAGTTGCGACTTTAAAAATTGTTGCAGTCACAATTTTACAATGGGAAAATGGTTGCGGATTTGCTATGAGAATAAATGTAAATGTCAAAAATATGTATGGCGCTTCCTCTTAGCCCTGCCCAACCCAACTCGAGAAAGAAAAGTCGGACTGACAGGGAAACAGACAGTGAGAAACAATATACGGTATAAAGGTACATTTTTTTTAAATACATCTGTATTTAAAAAAAAGAAAAAGTGTTTATTTCATTAGTAGAACATAATTATTTGAGTTTTTTGAGGTGACAGGTGCACTTTAAAGAGATGTAACCAATCTCCTTTACACAGAATGCAGTCTTTAGTGATATGCATGGATATAGATGTACAGAACTGAAAGAGTTGTATTGTACAGTATATTACTATGGCATGGAACAATAGCACTTATGGGGTTATTGGCTAAAACCCGAGTTGTTGTATAAAGATGTGGATTTGCCAGCTAAAGACAGTCACAATAGACTGCTACTGTTGCAGTTTTATCTTTGTAATGAGAATATTGTTGCAATCGTGTAACGAGCGGTGCTTGCATTCACGCACAGCTTGTCTCTTCTGCAAGCTGATTGCCGGCACAATCCGGAACTGGCAAATTCAAAAATGGCAGAGCGCCGTTACACAGTGCTCTAGCGTTAATGTCTCCAAATGTCAAATCCCTTCAGCTGCAGTTTCATGGTTATGCTGCTTGTGCCTTCTCAGAGATTCCTTTTTCAGCTTCAGCTTCTCTTCGGATCTTTTGAGTATCAGCTCTGCAGCCAAGCCTGCTGGAAAATCTTCAAGTCAGCTACTGGTTTTCAAGTTCTGCTTCAGTTTTGGCTTCTCTGTGGACCCTGGAGTGTCATCTCTTCAGCTCAGCCTGCTGAAATATCTTCAGATCAGCATTTCAGTTTCAGCTTTTCTGCGGACCCTGGAGTGTCAGTTCTTCTGCTCAGTCTGTTGGAATATCTTCAGGTCAGCATTTCAGCTCCAGTGTTCAGTCTGGCTTCTCTGGTCTTAAAGGTACACTACACTCCATTCAACTCAGTGAGTTGCAGTTCTGCCATTTCGGTTATGCTTCAGTGTTTCAGGTGTTTCTGCCAGCTGCTATCTACACTTCATGAGATCCAGTGAGTGGTAGTTCCACAGTTTCCGTATCCACTTGTGTTTCCAGAGTTTCAGCCAGCTGCCACAAGAGGGGGGTTAACCGAAGGTTGCGACCTGGGAGGTGCTTGCTGTAAAGCCCTGTACCCCCTTGCAGGAGTTTAAAGGTGAAGACCTGGACCTCCTTAGACTCTGTGCCTCAGTGTTATCCTGTTCCAACCCCACTGTATTAAGAAGAATCCATTTCACTTCTGTTGCACTCTGCACCTGCATCTGAGTCTGCACTTGCATTTGAGTCTGTGCCTGCACCTATATCCGAGTCCTGAGTATTCTGTATCCAATCCTGAGTATCCTGTACCAGAGTATCCTATATCTGAATATGTTCTTGGCATATGGGTCTGGGTTGCTTCTGTTTCCCCCTATGGCTGCCCAGTTCCCGTGGCATCTTGTTCCTGTCTCTGTTCCTGGCATACGGGCCTAGCCCACTTCTGTTTTCCCTTTTGGGTGTCCAGTTCCCATTGCATCCTTTTCCTGTCTCTGTTCCTGGCAAACGGGCCTAGGTCACTTCTATTTTCCCTTTTGCGTGCTCAGTTCCTGTGGCATCCTGTTCCTGGATCTGCATCAGTTCCTGAGTCTGTACCCGCATCTGTTCATGTACCTACCTGTTACTGAACCTGCCATGTTTGCGATTCCTGTCTGTTCCAGTCCAGTCCTAGCCTTCCTTCCTTACAGAATGATCCAGCATCTGTTCCTTACTTACAAATTGCAACTTTAAAATTGTCGTGGTCATGACTTTACAATGGGAAAATTGTCACAGCCATAGATTTGCTATGGGAATTTGCTACTTCAGAATTTGACAGTTGAATACTCACTTTATTAAATAACCCCCTTAATATACCACTTGCTGTAAACTGATATATTCATGAATCAGGCCTGAACATTTTCAGACAGGCTTGACAGACTGGGATGGAGAATAGGTTTGAAGATCCCCAGATTAGGCAGATTTGAACATGTTTATAGGACTCACATTTAAATTATATGAGTGATTATGATGTTATAAATTATTTGCTGGATAAGAAGAAAATAATAACAATTTGGCCTCTTTTATTGGTACTATCTTGTATTGACAGTACTATGAATGCCAATTATTTAAATTAACAGGTTGCTTGGGAAGTGCTATGAAAGAAGGCGAGGTGAATTATAAGTTAAATTTGTGTATTTATATAGCCGAAACTTAAGTGTAGGCAGTTTATTACAGTGCAACAGGTCTGTAATCAGCCCAGACTATAGTAGAGGTTATTCAGGGATATTACCAGTGTAAGACTGGAGTGCTGGTACTTACCAAGAAACATGAGATGAAGTACACACTAAGCAAAATATTTTTTTTCTTGTCTCTTATTCCCCTTTTCAGTTCCTACGATTTATTTATATACTGCCTCTTTTTTTGTCTGTAAACCAGCAAATCTGTTACACTACCCTCAGGAATATGCCATGATGGAACATTTTTGAACTTCATAAGGACCAACTAGTGGGTCCATCCAACACTGCACACATACAGTACAAAAACAGCAGCCCTGTTTGACTTTTTGAATTAATTGATTTTTGAAATCCTTAGTTTTTTACTGCGACCATGGCAACCATTAACATCATGCCTACATAGGGAGAGAAACAAACAAGGAAGTTGGTATGATATGGATAAGTTAAGTGTCAAACAAATAAAGTATGTATAAGTGTACAAAAGTAAATGGGAATCATTGATGTTGATGAGATACGAGTCTCCGGCACTCCAATAATAAGTTAAAAATACTGTAATAACTTAACACTTGAACATAATTTAGATTTAATTGTTTTAGTTTAAACCTGTGTTAATCTTAATTGTTGAAAAAAATTATTATTTTTTTTCTCTCTTGGGCTCTATATCCGTTGATATAGTTTAAGGTTGTAGAATGGTAGTATTCACTTCATGGAATGTAGAAGGTTTAAATTCTCCTAACAAATGTAAAGCTGTGCTGCATAAACTGCAAGAACATAAACCTGATATATTTTTACAAGAGACTACAGTTTTTGAAAAAGATCAGTTTAGACTTAAATCTCATTGGATAGGACTAACTTACTTTGCATCATTCTCTTCCAAGAAAAAAGGTCTGGCTATACTTTTTCATAAACAAATTCACCCTACTATTCATCAAACAATTTCAAACCAGGAAGGCAGACATCTTTTGATTCACACCACTTTATTTCACACTGAAGTAATATTGTTAAATATTTATGCTCCAATTGATTTCACTAAATATTTTTTTGATCCAATCACTAAATTATTCACACCATTTCTTCACTTACATAACATAATAGGAGAAGATTTTAATGCCCCTGAATGTTTACATATGTATGTATAATTTTATTTATAAACGCCACAAATTTATGCAATGCTGTACAATTATTTATTTTTAGATCTCAATACTAGTGTTGAACGATGACACCAATAATCGTTATCGCATCGATAATCGATTTTTGAAATAATTGAGTCGATTATCGGCATCCGATAACGATTATCATAATAATGATCTGCATCCTCTCCCTGGTGCTACTGAGGCTACCACTGCCGGTGCAGCCAGCAATAAATGAACAGGAAGTATACTCACCAGCCTCATACTCTGGTATCCGTCCCTGGAAATGAGCTGCGTCCTCTCCCTCTCCCATCAGCTCCTACCCCATGCCAGCAGTGGGCCCGCAATCCTCTCCTGCCTTTGCCTCCCCGATTGCAGCGCCCTGCAATTAAACTCCTATAGTGGCATAGGCTTCAATGAGCACCAGGACTGGACCACGGTGAGCCAGCCTTAGCTGGCGACTCTCAGGAGAGAAACAGAGAGAGAAAACGGAGACTGGGTGCTCATTCACTCAGTTGGAGGCTACCACCGTGCATGCCGCAGCTGCAATTATCATCTTCCTGCAAGGTGCCGCGGCTGCACGTAACCTCTCCCAGCAAGCTTGGCTGCATTGACATTAAGGACTACAATCAAATAGCAGGAAGAGTTGAAAAACGATGACTATTATCTTCTCGATTTCTACAGGGAATGATCGAATAATTGAGGGGCAACGATTATCTAGATAATTGTGCCGATTTCAACATTATTCGATATTATTGATCAACACTACTCAATGCATAAATCACACACACACAGAAACACGCTGAATCCACTTGATAAAGTGTTCACATGTTTTTCTGGAGCACACCACACTCTCACTAGAATCGATCATTTTCTTATTTCTCCTATATGTCTCCACGAAATGTTATCTGCCAGAATGTCCAACCATGTAGTCCTAATTAAGTTAGATTTGATGCCAACTCAAAAACTTTTTCGTACTTGATCACTTGCACCTTTTTTGGTAGAAAAGAAGCTACACTTTCTCATATTAAAACACAATATTATCTCGAAACAAGCTTTTTTAAATTAACAAGCAAATAAAACATATTTAGAGCTTGTAAAAAAATCTTAATCATCATTTCTTAAATTATAAATCTGCATCCATGCATTCTAATTATTTAGTTTTTAACCCTTTAAGTGTCACCACCATAGATTCTATAGCGGTGTGGAAGTACCCTCATTTTACCAATGCCGTAGTTTCTCTGGTGTTGGAAAATGAGGATCTGGCACTCCATCGGCTGGTGCAATTGCTGGTGGAGTGCTAGTTTTAGTTATGGAGAGAGTTCTGCCTTGTAGAATCTGGCAGTAGGAGGGATCTCCTGTGACCTGATCAGTTACAGTAGCCAATAGGAACCCAGGAGTGCAGCTAAATATAATTATCTCTCCTTCAGTGAAATGTATATGTATTTGCTCCCCTTTAGGAAGTTACATGAACTCTTAATTGTAGAATTTGATGACCGTCTATTCAAGAGGCAGTATGAGGTCTAATAAAAAATGTTTTCAGAACTTTTAAGTGTAATTGCACAAATTGGTAAATTGTGAGTTATAAAAATTAACATTCATTCACTAAGAAAATACCAGGAACAGGTCTCATCAGCTCGATGCCATGGCTTCTTGTGTTATGTGACTTGCTGAATTAAAAAAAAACTAACAAAAGATTCGAGCAGTGGTAGTGGTGGACCTTAAAAGCTGTATAGCCAGTTTGTTTTAAAAAGGTACGTTTTTAATTTCTTCTAATCAATGAATAAATATGTACACTTCTCTTAAAGGATCAAACAGGGTTTTCATCCCCTTACATGCCTGGTGATTTTTTTTTTAACTGGGAATCTTTACATATTAACCTTCATATTGGCATTGCATTAGTTTTAATCTTGAAGTGCAGAAATGGGAAAATGACCAGGCCATGCATCAAACTGTGATGGAGAGTAAAAATACAAGTTTGTAGGAATTGATGGATGCACGTGCTTGCATTACATTAAAAAATATATATTGGTAGTATATAAGTATATAAACCTTATTTCATACAACAGTGCCAAAAACTGGCATGAGGATATTACAAGGATGAGAAATGACGAATACATACTATTGTTTGATTTGCTTTCAGGTTAATGGGAAACGCGTCACTTTTAGGGGGTTATTGACTAAAGTGAGAATTCGACTGTCAAATTCTCAAACAGTGGATTCCCATAGCAAATCCGTCAGCTCGACAAAGTTCCCATTGTCAAGTTGCAACTGCTACAATATTTTCATAGTAAACTCACAAGTGTGACAATATTCTCATTAGGAAGTCACGACTGCAACAGTAGCAGTCTGTTGCAACTGTCTTTAACTGACCAATTCCCACCTTTATGCAGCAATTTGCACTTTAGCCAATAACCCCCCTAACCTCTTCATTTTTACAGTGGCATTTGTTTGAGGGGGAATCATTTAACATTTAGGAGGTTTATAGTAGCAGCATCTTCTAAATGATTCCCATTATACGTTGTTATTATTATTGATACTGAAATCAGCTGTGGGAAAGTACCAATATTTAATATCAATGTTCTAGTGTTACATGTTATTTCTATGCTCAGTAACCCCACAAGCAGATGGGAAACAACAAAAATGTATGCTGTGGGTAATATAATTAGTCTGCAAATGGAAATTTGCTTACTTGCACTTATCTCAAGAATGATGTAATTGTTAGTGGTTCAGTAACGTGTCTTTTCAGTTTACTGTTGTCGCAAACAATAAGGCTTATATAGGTTTGTACATTTCACCTTGTGATTTCTTTTTGTTTACCATCCTACAATTATAATCATATTATTATTTGAAAAAATATTGTTAAAGATAAATATTGTGGAAGTCTGAACACATACCAATTGATCTATAGTTCAGATACCCTCAAACAATGGACATTTTGAATCAGAATAGTAAAATGTAAGAAAAATAATGCGAGAACAAATCCTCTCTGCCAGTTTGTTACTTTCTGAGTAATACAACCATTGCTCTGTGTGGTCCTGGCAGGATCATTCTAAATAATCAAAATCAGATGCCTTTGGATGGATGTGACCTAAAATATGTCATCAGCAACTGATATTTTTCACTGAAGATGAGCAGATGCTTATACAACCATGATTTTCACATAATCCATTTGTTTAGCCAAGTGATTGGTTGTATGTAATGGCCCACATTTTAACTGAGCAAATATTATTCTGGTTGTGAACCGTTATATTTGCTATGAGTTCATATTCATGATTTCAGATTCAGGTTGGGCATCGGAGCAGAAAAGAAGCAAGGAGTTTACTTATTTTACTACAGTTTTAGCTGAATGCTTTTAGCATTTAGTTAATGTGTTATTAGTGCTGTTAATGTAAGAAGAGAATTATAATATGTCTGTTTTAAGAAGAATTGTAATATACCGCCTTTTCAGTGGAGGCTTCCTCTGGTGGACCAGTCTGGCCCTGTTTACTTACATACTCTATCACGCAATTTACAGTAACAACAGTTTAATGAATTACATACAGGGTGCTGAATATATTTTGGAAGAAATTAATTTTCTAATAATAAAAATAATAGTAAAGTTGTATTTTCTAGTCTCTTTTAAAACTCTTTTACATACATTTATACTGAAATAAGGTCCCCCAAACATTAATTGTAGTAGGCATCATACAGAAATACTGAACTTGATTCAGTTTTCTACTGCAAAATTTTGTTAATATGTTAGTGTAGGTTAAGTTAGCATCAGGTAGGTGCAACCAATTGTTGACTTGACTTTTTTGACCTTCAGAGTGTTCTCAATGGCTATCTTCTTCCATCATCCATTAGCTTGCAATTTTTGAGGGCCAGAGAGCAGAGGTTCAGTAAAAGCTGAAAAGCGAAAACAGTGGAAATTTTTTTAGGTATGTGGGTGCATTTGTTTAGTTTCAGAAGGTCAGAAGAGGACCTATGCCCCCCCAAAAAAACACCTCAATATGGTGTTTTGTGGAACAATA
>WMED01010600.1:0-15682 GCA_019650415.1 Pipa parva | reverse complement strand
ATTCCCACCATTCTATTAGCTACTCTGTGGAATAAATTTGTTTTTCAAATGCATTTTATAAAATCAACATGAGAAACTTTTTGTAAGGGTGGTATTTTGGAACACAATTTATGGATAACGACCTGTATTTAAGACCATTTAGCAACTAGAAGTGACAAAAAAGCCACAATGGACATGTTCATTCATATTTAACACCTGTCATCAGAAATAATGAGGATGAACTCCCCCACACAATAAAAGCACAATTGGAACACATAAATAAAATTCTGCCAGATATAGTACACGGAGCAGAAGCACAAGCGCATAGTAAGATTTGGTGTTAAAGTTTTTGCATGGTATCACATTGATTCTTTTGGGAGACACAGAAAGGACCAATGTAACAAGAAGCAAATTTATATTGTATAGCCCTGAGAAATCTAACTCGTTACATTATTTACCCATTTCATGGGCAAAAACTTTCCAGATATTCTTGAGACCTCTATAATTGGTTCATTGTCTCAAAAAACTACTTTTTTCTTCTTTACACAGCCTCCAAGTTTTCTTCAACATAAATGAAAATGGTCTCCATCTTTGGCAAAGAAAGAGGGTACAGGCAGCCCTAAGGTGAGAAAATACCAGGCAGAAGCACAGTAGCACAGTCTTAGAGACTAGGATTAGGGAGAATCTCTGCCTGCTGCTTGATAAATACAAAACAAAAGGTAAAGGTCATGAAATCTGTAACACAGGTAAAGAGGAACCCACCAGATTAAACATAAAGTACTCCTGTGAGGAAATTACTTCCATGACCAGTGAATAACGGGAGAATGCAACCACCATGGGAGACACAACAAGATTCCTAAGGTGACGTTCCTCCTATTATCTAGGACTTAAAGTTTCCTGACTTTATAGTGGGGACAGGGAATTCATTATTAACATGCTCTTTTACCAGTGCATTAAACAAACAAAACCAAAATCAACTAATGAGCCCTTTCTTGGAAGGTCAGTATTGACTTACATTGTCCTCTGGGTGGGAGTACAATAGAAACTGGAAGATCAGAGCCAGGAGAGGGGGGTGCCTTAATCTCTTTTCCGGGGAGTGTTGGAAGAAATTGATATCCACAAAGGTGGCAAATGAAATTAGCTCTTTGAAAGTAGACAGAAGGTTCCTAGAGGCCAACCTTGAAATGTGGAGCCAGACATCTCCAAAAGGCCACTGAAAGCCTCGTCTATTTCAGTTTACATTAACCACCAAGTTACAAAACTAAATTGAATCAGAACTTTCAGTATCAGATGCTTGTCTTAACTATAGTAAAATTTACCAACACATCCGGAAAGCCGCTCAATCCCTTTGAAGTAAAGGTGAATCCAGGCAAGCATGAAATAAATGTGAGGGTGCTCAGGAGTGAATAATGGACTCAATCCGATGGATCAATAAATTTTGTGCAGGAGATTTTCTAAATTTATTTAACTATAGTAAAGCCGAGACTGCCAACAAAAATGTCCTGGTTCCTCAAAAAGTGTCAAAGATGGGCAAGTTTTTCATCGGACTGAAAACAATGGTATCATTATGCTCCCATCAGAGGTGACTCCCCAGCCAAAGCCTTGAAATTAAACAGGTTTGTTAGATAGGTTACCTTGAAGAAGAAGAAGAAAATTGAATTGCTCATTAATTGACAAATCCATGGCAATCCATCAAAGCAAAGAGGACTGGGGATATGCAGTGATGGCGCAGTAATAGTAGCTGCATTCAAAGTTAAAGGAAACACTGGTACAAGATTATCTATAGACTCAGGAGCAGATCCCATGCAATGCATCCAAACTGTCTTGCATCCAAATTGAACTTGCAATAACTGAACAATCTGTTCCTCTTTGGAACCTTGCTGCACAAATCATTCACCACAGGTAGAATTATAAGCAGAGCATTTTAGCACAGCAGGATAAGCACTGCTCAGTCCTGAGACATGGAATCTAAGGTGATTAATGCAGGAACAGCAGAACTGTAACAACTGCAACACGGTGGCAGAAATTTATTAAAATCAGTAAAATTACCAATATTGCGATATCGAATGGGTTTTTACTGATATCGCGATATCGATATTATCGATATTGAAATTTTACCGATATCGATATCAAATTTTCAGCCATTCTGCCATTGAAATCAATCAAGTCGATATCGCGATACTATCTAGAGAATATTGATATCGATATTGCGGTACTATAGTGATGATATAACTGCACACATACATATAAAATTACTTTATACTAAGTCAATTGCTAACACAAATAGTTAAAAAGTTTAGGGATGAAATAATACGTTTGTACTTGCATTTTGTTTTCCTTAATTAGTTTTCCTTTGAGCTGACATTATCCTCCCACCTCTCCTTTGTTCTGCAAGTCAGTCAACATGAGAAGAAAAAAAGCTGCCTGACTGCTATTGGTTAAGCAGTGTGCTGACCTTTTGGCTGCATAAATTAGGTTGAAAAGCATAAGATTACAGAGGGAAAGCTGACTTGTGCACATGTGCTAAGTAGTAAGTAGGGTAAAAATGTCCAGGGGAGGGTATCTTTTCATGGAAAACTGGCCAGTACATGTCACACACATTTCTTGGGGCTAAAGTTTATCAGTGCTGCTTACTCAATCATCCTACGCAGGGCCGGATCTACCGATGAGCGATGTGTCGCCTATCACTAAATTTGACCTCTCCCTGCGCCCCCCCATGCCCCATGAAACACCCCCCTTGCCCCACGCCCACCACTCACCTCCAACAGCGTTCCAGCAACGCACCTCCTCTAATGAGGTAAGTTGAATGAGACGGCGCTCCTTGCTGCTTCGGGTCTTGTTGGCTGTATTCGGCAGCTGCTGGCAAGACTCGAACATCTAAGGAGCACTGTCGCATTCAACTTACCTTATTAGAGGAGGTGCGTTGCTGGAACACTGTTGAAGGTGAGTGGGGGGCACGGGGCTAGGAGAGGGGGCGGCGCTGGGCATGGGGGGTGCAGGGGGGCACGGGGGGAGGCCCAGGGTGCCAATAGGGCCAGGACTACCCCTGATCCTACGTCACATGAAACAACTACTGGGGAGAAACACTTCTCACTATAGTATAGTACTGCATATGTAAATATGTAATCTGACTATAGTTCCTCTTTAACTCATCTCATCTAAATAAAAACAGCATTTTTGTTTGCTGGGTTCAATAAATATGTAATTAAAGTTTTAAAGAGTAGACTGATTTCTCTGTGACATTGTAAGTCATTTGTTTATCATACACTGTTTAAGAAGGGATATGGGGCAGTGTGGCTGCATCTGCAGTGAATGAAGATGATAATAAGTACTTATTTTGTGCCGATTTATATCCCTTGGTGCATCATGGTGCATAGATGTATTAGGGTATGCAGTGTTAGGTTGTAAGTGATAGTCATCTAAGAGCATCCTTCACTGTCCAGTATCAGACCACACCCTTATTTCAAATGATTAAATACTACATGGACTCTGCAGGTTTGCAACATTCATGAAAATGCCAGAAAAGGAACAGAAAAAATGTTTGATTACAGAAATTGCCATATTTTATATTCATTTCTTGTGTTTACAAATTTCTCCAAATTTGACATCACTATACTGCATATGGCTGGTGATTCAATTATACATAGTCTGTACTATTGTGCGGATATACTGGAATTGACTGGGTTGCTTTAGTAGGGAGAATGACAACTAAATAAATGAGATGAAACCAAGTCTGCATTGATGTTTCCTATAATAAGTGAGGGTATTGTTATTCACCTGGTTTTGTTTGTACTGTAAGTCACTATTGGCAGAATACCGATGAACTAAAGTGCAATGAAGTTGACAGTCACACGAGTTAAAGAAAGTGTATCCAATAGTTTCACAGTTACAAAGAAAAGCATACAATTACAAAATGATCACCCGGAAACCTAATTATAAAACAAAAATTCCAATAAATGACCATTATCAATAGAATCATAAAGCGTTTCATCATGCCAAATGACCAAGAAAGTAACTTTTTAAAATAAGTAAAAAAAGTCCATTTACAAGTCAACGTGACCCCATCACTAAGAGTCTAAAATGTCCAAGTAACCATTAACAACTAATTGCATAAGACCCCATCCCCAACGCCTTAGATGCCTTAACTTGTGCACATCCCTATGCAGCAGTTAGTTCTTTTTCCCTTATTACAAAGCAAAATATCTTCTCCAGAAAGCAATGTTAATTAAACATTGTAATCCCTGTGATTGACACTACACCTAATGGATTTTGAGTATCGCTTTTAGTTTTAGGTTATTTGTTGGTCATTGTGTAAAATTACTTTACAAAAGTGCTAATTTAAGTCAATTGACCTGGTAGGTTGACTTCAGGCTATTCTCCTTGGGAAATATATGCAAGCACAGTGTGATCTGTTGTAAAATTGGAATTTGACAAGCTTGTCACTAACTTGCATAACAACGGATTTAAAATTAAATCCACAGCAAATCCTTCTTACAAAACATCAATTAATTACAAACCAACGATTAATTAGGGGTTTGAAGAAGGTTCACACATACCACAACATTTTTTATGGATTTGACAAAATGAACCACAACACAAACCCTTATCATTTCACTCATCTCTAATAACTATATGAATTGTTATAGTATAGTGATCAGCAACCAAACAAATCTTGATTGTTTCAATGAGAATAAGTGCCTTAGCTTTGGCATCTAAACACTCAGCAGTCATCAGCCTTTAGCCAGCATAGGAAGCAGCCCAAGGGTTTAATTTAATAGCAATATATGATGGAATAAATGTTAGTTGCCAAGTGAATATTGCATCTACTTTAATGTGAGAGCCAATATGATATTCAGCTATTCTGTTGCTTTAGAATAATAATCTAAGATTTTCTGAATTTCCTGTTTAACAAATAAGTTTGATGGGAGATTATATAAAACTGTATAAATGATAATGGTTTCTACTGTGAAAACATTTTTTGACTAAAATTTCTGCCATTATTATGGTATCTTTAACAGAAAATAAAACAGCAGGTTAAACACAAATATGTATAAAAAGAAACAAAACACTTTTTTTTTTTCAAAATGGAAGCTGTGCTGATATCAAAGACAAAACAATCAATTTAACAGCTGCAGAGTAGAGTCATTATCCATTTAACCCCTCCACCCACAACCTCTCCTCCCAAACTCCCCCCCCCAATAATCAAATGAAGATACCATAGTTGAGTTTCATAGGCTGCAGCCAACTTTATTAACATATTACAACAGTTAACTTCACCAAATTTAAAATAACAAAGAATTCTTGCCATACCCCCACCATTACTTTGCTCAGTCCAATCCCCACCCCCCCAGTGCTCACTTCTGCCATAGGGCAGCAATTTTGATGAGCAGGTAAGAGGGCCATGTAACTAGGTGTTAAAATTCCCTCCAGGTGTCAGTCCATAAACCTTTACTCACGGGGTCCTCCAACTTAGGCAAGTATTCAGTTCTGCCCCACTTAACCATGGCTGTGACAAATAGGTGTTCGTACTAACTTGAAATAATATATGACCACTCTGTAAAACATGTAATTTGGTTTACCAGTGTAAGAAACAGACCTTTATTATTTCAACTGATCTGTTCATGACAGAACTGCCCTATTTAATTATCTATTTTATTATATAGATCTTTTTATGTGTGTTGTTACAATCTATGAGTCCAGCTTTGACAAGCATATGATTTAATAGTCCTACTTTGTATGATATGAAGTGTATCTAACTCCTGTTACTGGACTTGGCAATACATATGTGAACTTCTTAGACACTGTGGCTACCAGTAACAATGAACAATATACAAACTTTTTGAAAGAAATGTTAGCTAAGCAGCCAATTCAGGTCTGGGTGCCTCTGGGTTATTGTAGATGCTTGTAAAGTCAATAATATTGCATTAGTGATTTCTAATTATTAATTATTGTTGTCTAACCCCTGAATAAAGGAAGAGCTAAAGCACAAGCTGGCAAACCAGCCAGTGACTAGCTAAAACCCCAAATTTGGGAACTCTGGCAGCTTAGAGAGCAGGGGGCTTAAGACTTTTTTTACCTCTAACTTTAGGCTGGACTTAGATTCCAAATATTCTAATACCAGTTCAGGTCCATTAGTACAACATTAGGAAAGGTAATAAACAGTGTCTTGTACTCTGCATTTAGTCATGTAAATAATAACAGCAACACTCAAATTCACTATCTCTTAATAAACAAGCCCTATGCTGCTTTAAATTAAGAGAGAAAAATTATGATATTCACTTTTTCAAGAAAGACCGAATTGTCATGTAAAGGAGTAAATTCACATTAATTTAAAATTCCCCATATTCCTGTATTCAGCAATGTGGCAAATTCGAGACCAAGACAGATTGCGTCAGTCGTTGACTTTCAGAGCACCTTGCACCACATTATGTGTGCATGCACAAGTAATTAGCCTATCCATCAAGCAATGGAGTCTATCACAGTAGTGAAATCAACAAGGTGTATTGTGTAACATTTGCCTGTTTTACATTGTCAGATTAAAGTGGTGAATTAGGGGGATGATGACAGGGCTCCTACTGTCTGACGTACCTTTCCATACTACATAAGAAATGGCTACTGCTATGGCAATCCTCTGGAGTAGAGAATTGGGGGGTAATTCAGTAAGGTGCAGACTCACCTTGCAATGCTTCGATTCACTTTGCAAAAAATGGTTATGCGCTGGCTTTTCTCCTACACGCGCACATCAGCGCATGCTTTAAAGGTATTCCAGTCTCGCAAGGCAACTCGAATACCTTTAAAGAGTGCGCTGATGTGCGCGTGTAGGAGAGAAGCCAGCGCATAACCATTTTTTGCGAAGTGAATCGGAGCATCGCAAGGTGATTTTGCACCTTACTGAATTACCCCCTTGGGGCGTAGCAACCCAAAGTGATGAGAATTCACTATGACAGCCAAATTTTCACTTTGATGAATAAGCCCCCATATGCACTTACTTTCTTAACTCCCCTGCCTGTCACTTATATCATCCATCTGTTTAGATTGCAGGCTTGCAAGAAGATACTTAAGCTCACCATCAAGTTAGAACAGCAGGTTCCTTCTATTTTAATCTTTTGATGCCAATTATGCAGTCAAGAGCTCCTGCATATGTTATAAAAGATTAACCATATCATTTATATTAAGAAGATCTTTTCATGTGAAGGACAGCAAAAAAAAATTACTCGTGAAATATTTAATGTGCACATGTATGAGGAATATGGGGGAAACATACAAAATTGAAAAAGTCATTTTGAAGAATATTTGCCTCTGCATGAAAATGTCAGGGACAACGAGTATAAAGCTAGATGGACCCTATATACTTCAGATATACTCCCTGGCTTTTTAGCACTCATTTATATCAACCAAACTAGGATATCTATTTCTAAACTGTATATGCTGCATACTTATTGGAAATGACTGACTGTGTGCATTCTACAATATAACAAAAAGCACCCCGGGTTCTTTAAAAATATGAATCTTGTTTGTTAAACAAATATTCCGTATTAGAATCAGCACATACATCACCACATTGGGATTGCTCTATTTACTAGATTAACATACAGTAATCACTTCAAGGGTTCTAGTCAAGTGTCAATCCAGCTGAGAATTCTGAGGTGACCATAGCCAGCACAGTATCAAGCGCATTCTTATTCTAAACCACCACTGAGTACTAAATATCTTTCTGTCACATAAGGATGCATGGCCTCACATCAACTAGAGATGTTACCCTTAAAATCACTCCTTGGTGGGCTACCCATTTTCCTTGCAGAAGAGGAATGCCACATACAAGAGGGACCATCTAAAATCTAACTAATAATAATAATGGCACAGTCTAAACCAGCTGCAATCAGTAGGGAGAGGAATTCCCTTGATTCCCTACAGCTGTCTTGTTTGTTTTGTTATGTAAAGCTAAAGTAACACAGACATAACACCTAGACACTTGATTGTGATTAAGCTATACATAGACCCATTTATTGTCAGTATTGAAAAGTCTAATAAAATATAGTAGAATTAGTTCTTGAGCTGTTATTTGCCATTATACTAGACTTGATGCTTATTCTGTTCAAAGGATGAAACCTGCATATTTTCAGGTTAGTAGAAATCCTTGTCTCATATTAACTTGTTTATATGTAACATCTCTACCCTTGGGGCTTCTGAAAAAATATACTTTAGAGTGCACATCCACTAGTTACTAAGCAAACTGCAGGGCTCTGAGGTGTTGTTGAGAGGGCCTGGGACTTTGCATCTGTGATATGCAGTGCATCTACCTCAGTTCCCACAAAACCAAAACATTTTACCCTTAGAACAAAATATAATACATAAAAAATGTTTACAATGCACAACAAAGAACAAAATCAAGGGTGTTACCAACTAGCAATGTACTATTATGTCACTATATGGCAAAAAATCAAAAGCAGGCACTGAAAGGAACAGATTTTTTCTTCATATTGTCTTTGGTGATTTCTTTTCTCTATAAATCTTAAAACAAAGGACAATATTTTCTATAATATCTTTAAAAAAAGTGTTTGTGGGCAGTAAGAGGTGGGTCTCAATTTTAATCTATTTAAGGGGGGTTGTTGTCCTGCTGGGCGCCTCCTCTTTTCCCCACAGGGGAGAGAGTGCTGTAGCACTATTATCACTATATCAGAGGTGAGCCAGGGCTAGAGAAGGGAAGGGGGCAACATAGGCACCACCCTTGGCAGCTGCCTTTCCTGCCTACCCCTTGGCAGCTGCATTTCCTGCCTACCCCTTGGTCTAGCCCACTTGTGGGATCCAAAATACACATGTAACATGGGCCAGGCCATAAACTCAGAAAATCTTTAAAAAAAATATGAACTGTATTATAGTCAGTCAGACTAACTGAACCCATCAGTTTTTGTGCTGTCAGATAATATCTACTATGACGAAGTTTTACTGACATGTGTGGGGTCTTTTCACCATTCTAAATGTACTTGTATATGTATGTATGTATAATTTTATTTATAAAGCGCCACATATTTACGTAGCGCTGTACAATTCATATTTGAAAATGACTATATCATAAAGAGGGAGGCAAGGTCTTTTAACATAAATACCACCCTGCAAGTATTTTCTTAGAACTTAGAGCTGGAGGCGAAGTAGTGCCAACAATAATAATTTTGTATTTAGTAATTTATAGCATGGGTCTTCATTGTACTCATATTTTTTATTAGCTTGGATTGTCTCTCTAAATTCTGGTTGAATCGTAACTGGCCTATTGGAAACAATAAAATGAGAGCAGTGTATTTATTTAACAGATAAAAGATCTATAGAATCACAAGGAAGAAAAACTCCAAGGTTTTTAAAATAAAAGACTTAAAAGATTCAAAATAATAGAAATTAAGAATTTAAAATTCAAAGATTTGACTAGTGCTATGTAGTGAATAACTACCATGCCAATCCAAATGGAATTTTTTTTTCCCATTTGGATTACTGGTCCCATTTAATATATATATAATATTTAAAAGAGTGAAGCTATTTACATGGATCTATGCAGGACATGCTTGTTAGATCTGTATATGTATTAGTTCACAGAAACCCCCATCACAAATGAATGACATAACAGTGAATGAGCAAAGAAACAAGGTAGGATTAGATTTCATTACTATAGGTGCATGCCACTAAGTCCTTGTTTAAATCTGATGTGTTTTTTTCTTTTATTATGCTTGCACCTCTAATTTAATACACATTGACTTACATTTCACAGATATTTTTAATTACAAAACACATGAACCTCTTTCTAATCAGCCATAGAGCAAGCAAACCTTATTTTCAAGTTTTGCTTTTTTTGAAAAACGCAAGCTTAAGGATAAAAACACACCGAAATGAAAGCTGCGGCTGTGAAAATAATATAAAAGTATTTGCATGTCACCTAGTGGTATAATGTAAGAATACACCAAAAAGTAAATATCCGACATAAAAACTTAGAATTCAGCTGAAAAGTTGTTGTTTTTTTAATATAATTAAACAAAGCATGTCAATTTAACTAATTACAAAACTGAGCTATGTAACATTTCTTTCTGGGAACTGATTTCATTTGGATGGCAGAGGGTATCCATGATCAATTTCAAAGTGTAATATGTCTTGACATAAATCTGAACTGGTGTTATTAAAATGTCCTTGCTAAAGGGTGTTATGTTTGTAGTTTAAAGTGTACCTGTAAAACTCTTGTACTTACTACCTGTAAATAAATGTTTTTGTAAATATATACGTATGTATTTAAAAATGTACCTTTATACAGATTTTCTCTCTAAATAGGTGGGCGGGACTAAATGATGATTGACATTATAGCTACTCCAATCAGTTCCCTTAAATCACGTTCTAGCAGAGATCTGATTGGAAGAGCTATAATGTCATTTAGCCCCGCCCATTCAACCTGGAAAAGAAAAGTCAGGCTGACAGGGAAGATGACAGAGAGAAATGCTGTTTAAAGGTCCATTTTTTAATACATATCTATTTACAACAATGTTTATTTCATTAGTACAACCTAAATTAGTATTAGTTTTGAGGTGACAGGTGCACTTTAAGTAAAAACAATGACATTATTTCAGGCAATAGATAAAATGAGTATGTTTTATGCTTGACTGCAATCTATACCTTGTTTTTCTGTCATTAACTATAGATCTCAGTGTCTGCTTAAACTTTGTTTAAGGGAAGCAGGATCTTAGGTTATTTTGTTATTTTGCTGTATATGTGTGTTGCTAGTTGCCGAAGGTTAGGTAGCACTAAGTTTTAATTAGTCCTTCCAGAGGACCATATGGAAGTCCTTTCAGTCAGGCAAGGGCCTTAATCTGCAGCCAGATGAGCTCTGCTTTTAACATTGAAATGAAAGCTTCATAAGCTCCACCCAGTAGGAAGTAAGCCCAGAGAAGTTTTTGGTCATGGAGATTACCCACAGACACATGCCGGTACAGTCAGCATAAGAGAGTAAACTTAGCTCCAATAAGGAGACAGTATGGTGTAATAGAAGTGGACATTCTCAGTTTAGTTAGAGATATCACTGGTCAGTGAAAGATCCTCTTTGCAAAGACCTGTGGGAAGAGGCACAATTTTGTCTTCCATTGTAAAGTGTTTTACTAGTATGTTGACAGTATTTAGCCTTTAGGATTATCATTTTCATGTCCTGGTTAGTTAGCTTAGCATATGTGTAAGGGGTATGTGAAATGTATGGCCCTTACTAGAGTAATGCCAGGATCATTGTAAGAGTAGAGGGGTAATGGAGTAGGCTGTATAGGATGATGGGCGGTGCACGACAGAGGGAATGTTCTGGATGGGGGGAGGAGTAACACCCCAGGAGAGGTGATTTAGGGTTCCAAAACAGGAAGTTAAGGAGAGAGAGATGGGGAGGTTGGAGTCAGTGGCTAGTGAGAGCCGGAGTTGAGGTGCAAAGCTGTCGCAGAGTGTGGCTCCTATGGGATAGAGGAGGAGCTGTGAGAAAGAGATGTAGGAGACCTTGTGTAGAGAGAAGATACCCTGGGTGGTATACACTGGAGCTGGGTACAGGAGAAACAGTTATACTATATTTTCAGAGTGTGGAATTGACTGTTTGCTGTTTTTGGACAATAAAGAGGATCGATTATTTACACGAATACTCTGGCATGGACAGTGTTTTATTGCCTTGTTCCTTGGAAAGGAGAAACAAATCTGAGTTAGTGTCTTTAAAGGAAAAAGGAATACCTATCCATTCATTTATTTTTCACTAACCGGGTAAAGGGAAGAAGGGCGAATAGAAGGTGATAGGGTCCTGACCCCAGTTACATATGCATAGCATAGGTGCTTAGCAGTGGCGGATGCTGGTCTTTCAAGGATTGGATGCTCAATTTCAGCCTACATCATAAAATGTGTTGGTTTATTTATATATGAACTCTACCCTCCATTCCTTTTCAAGAAAAAGATCTGTGGCCCTGTCATACCAACAAGGTGTCATTTCCAGGGACTTGACTACACTATACCAAAAGATCACTGATTCACTCATTTCGCTGTCAATCAAAAAGGGATTCAGCTTCAGAAATATCATCCAAACATCATGCAGAAGCTGAACGTCCAGGCCTGCCCACTGCCCCATAGACCCCCAGAGACACTGAGTGTCCGATGGGCGGGACAAAGCCCAGTATTTATCCAATGACTCGTCTCATTTTGCTGCACTTTTTGCTTCGCTATTGAACTCTGTGGACGCTCAACATCCACACTGTGCACTGTGAAGCTATGGGAATGAGTGAGAGGAAAACCGCGTCGTTACCAGTGATAAGAAGTTGATTCTGAACAAAATTTGAGCACGTTGTAGGGCATATTTAGTCAATGACATGTACACACAACAGTACAACTAACAATGTACATATGTATTTATATATTATTTATCTCTCTATTTATGAATCTGCAACTACTATTTATTTATTATTTATTTATTAATATCTTCTTTAGTGATGCAAAAGCAATTTCACTGATATGTATATTATGCACTATCCGGTGACAATAAAACCAATCTAATCTAATCTATATATTTGATCACTTATTTTTTGACATTTTAGGGGAAGCTGAGCTTCCCATGCAGTCTTAGAGCAATCGCCACTGGTGCTTAGTGATAGGTGCTTTTTATTTATCAGGCCCCTCCTGGCATCTCCAGTACTGAATTCCCTATAGACAGCTCAGGCAGATGGGTGCCACTCTCCTAGTCAGAGACTTACGCGGACATCATGTATTCCAGTCTCGCGAGGCGACTCGAGTGGTCTCGCCGAGACTGGAATACCTTTAAAGCGTTCGCTGATGTCAGCGTGTAGGACTTCAGCGAGCGCGTAACAGTCTCTACGAGCTGATGCGGAGAATCGGGAGGTAAGTTCGCACTATGCTGAATTACCCCCTAAGACAGGGATTTATCACTTCTATGGTTTCTCTTTCTGTGATTATTTGTACAAAAGGGTGTGGTCAGTTAGAGGATGTGGCCTATAGAGCCACACATAAGATCAGCACTGGTACATATTTCTTTTACTTTATGGTGATGTTTTCATCTGCAAGTCTGTGTGTTATGACTACATTATAGTGTAGTCAGTTAGGAGAATAGTCAAATCGGGATACATAGGTGGAAATTTATCAAAGTCGAAAAAGTTTTTTTGGCATCCTAATGCTGGATAAACTGTGTTTATTTTATTATGCCAGTATAACCTATTTAAACATTTTGTGTTTTCTATGTAGAAAGTCACATTTTTAGGCATTTTTTTTTACATCGAAAAGTTGCTTACGATCCTATAAAGATCAAGAAAAAGCTTAATAAATATCCATAGACTGTTATGGAACACAAACACATTTGGCTGAGGGTGGAAAGGATAGAAGTTTGGATTATATCGACTGCTATTTTTTTTATACTGATGTGATTCTTTTCCTCCTCCTTTAGAAGTGTTCTGACACAGTTTAAACTTTACCTTTGTGAGTTAAGAGGACTATTTCCTCTTGTCTCACATATTTAAAGTTTATACTGTGTCTTGAGGGTTCAAGATGATAAACAACTCTTATCTTGTACTATTAAGGTTCTGACATAGGTCAACACCTCCTGGTACTGATTGGTCATATTAGTCATTCCACTTTCTTGTCCCACTTTGTTAGCTTTATTGCACTGACTATACTCAAGCAAAACATTTTATTATGGACATTTTATACAGTTACATACAATATTTTTGTGTGCTTGTTTTTTTCATAGGAGTTGGGCAAGGTTATTACTTCAATTCTTCAATGAAGCTGCCATATAACTTTCATTGGGACTGTACTTTTTGGACTTCATTGGTAACACTAGTGCAGTAGCGGCCCTAGCCCTATTGGCGCCCCAGGCCACCCCCCCTGCCCCGCAACACCACCCCTTGCCCCACGCCCCCCACTCACCTCCAACAGCACCTTCGCTAGTTTAAATAAAAAATTATTTAAAAATACATGAGAATGCCCCCCTGGACAGCCGGCGCCCCTAGCATCTGCCTATTCCACCTAATGGAAGGGCCGGCCCTGCACTAGTGTATATGTTTTTTGAAAATAGTAGTCAGCAATTTGTTCCTTTTTTGGTGTATTATCCAGTTTTTTCTGTTGACTATTTAATTATCATTTTGTCTGGCATTGTTACAAATCTACTCTTTTTTCTGTTTGCTGCTTGTACCTGACCCTACCAGCTGATTAGCTGTGCAGTGCTCTTAAAGTATAGAATATTTTGCCTCTTCACTAATAAAAGTAAACATTTTAAGACGTATATCTTTTTTGACAGGGCAAATTAATAACACTGCCCTAAAACTTACACACAAATATCTGGTTACCTTACTTAAGGTTTTCAGTAGCCAGGCACGTCTACTGTAAAATGAATGCAGGGCCTTCATCCAAGACCCACTATGCTAATGCATATTGTATTTTCTTGAATTCTTGCAAATAGTACATTTTACATTATAATATAGAGGGTCCAAAACTATCTTTGATATTTACTTAAACATTTAGTTATTATCACCTCATAAGTCTCAATTCACCAAATTTTCCATCAAACTACGCACTGCAACTTATAGCTCTTGGATTCATGCTGACAGCAGCCTACCTAGGTTCTGGAGGTCTGAACATGGGGCATACACAGAAGGTATGGTAGGCTATTTGATGGGCGTGGTTACACTTATGGGTTGGCATTTTGGTTTTATATTGCTCTAACATGGTACATTGTGGTTCACTTGATAAAGGATCCTGCGTTGACCAGAAACAGGTTGAGCAGCCACAAAAGTTCTGGCTATTCAGCCTTTATTGCTCTAGTTACACATGTTGTTTTCTTTGTATTGTTGCTGTTATTTGCTCCGACAGGGGATTGTTACTATGAAAGATATTTTTTTTCCCCATTTTAAAAAGCTACAGGTAGTTGTAATATAACTCCTGTTCCCATTCTAATTAGTATAATTAGTATACTTGGACTGATAATCCAAAGGAGCAGACAGGAAATTCTGAAGGTAATAGCTGGAAAACAAAGAAATAAAATAATGACAATAAAGTGGGAAATGATCATTTCGGAATAAATGACAAAAAAATTGTTTCAGACATTACCTCGCCTTTCAAACTACCTCTTTACACTTTTGTTTTAGCCAATCCTAATAATAATTTAGACAAGTAACAGTACTAAAATCATAACTAATTCCAAACATTGATCTTTACAATATGCTCTGCAAGTGAAGAAACTGTTACATGTATGTATGTATTTATTTTTATTTATAAAGCACCACAAGGTTACGACGCATTGTACAATCCAATGTAATAGAATATAATATTAATCTCATGAAATTACAGTGTATGTGTATAAATTCATACCCGATAAGAGCTCTTCCTTAAAGGACCAGTAACACCCTGTATGTCAGTTATTCAAATACAGCACTTGTGACAATGTTATCTTTGAAGTTATATTCATGAATTGTATTGCTTTCTGTCTGTTCTTTACAGATAACAGACATGTTTTCTATGGGGCTTTATAATACATATTCAATTGTGGCCAATAGCCCAATTTTTAAAGTTAAATAGCTAAAAAGTTTATCGGCACAATTTAGAATTTTTGGAAGCAAAGGTTGAATATATGGTAACTATAAATGCATTTAAAGCACAGGGACGGTTCTGGCCCTATTGATGCTCTGTGAGAACCGCCCCTTAACCTCCCCCC
>WMED01010599.1:0-14698 GCA_019650415.1 Pipa parva | reverse complement strand
TGAGTGTCACGTGATGACGTTTGGGCGAAACATCATCACATATGAGTGTCACGTGATGACATTTGGGTCCGACATCACCACGCAGGAACCCTTATATAAAGGGACCTGCAGTCTCTTCCCCTGTGAGAGCGTCGTTCGACCAAAAGGGCCGTGACCCACAGGTTGAGAACTGCTGCCTTAGTGAGAAGCGTTTCTCCCCAGTATTTGTCAGTGTTGCCGCTTTGTCACTATATTTAGTGACTTTTATGACCCCCCCCCCCCAGCGACTTTTTTTTAAAAAAAAGCTACAAGCACCTATCGTTCTGCAGTTACTGTCCCCAGTCTGCCCCAATGCACTGACAGGCAGATAGTCTGACAGTAGCAGCCTCCCCGCTGCAGTTAGGTCAGAGAAGAGAGCCACCGCTCCCCAGTGTTGCCAACTTAGCGACTTTTATGACCCCTGTAATTACTTTTTTTTTTTTTTAAAGGGACTAGCGACTTTCTCTGGTGTAATAGCAAATTCGTGACTGCAACAATTCTTCCATTGCTCCCATTGTAAAGTCACGAGCGCGACAATGTCTAAAGTTGCAACTGCAACAATTTTTCATAATATTGTTGCAACTGTGACAATATTTGCATTATCAAGACACAACATCCAAATTTCCAATCAAGCAAATTAGGCTATAACATCATATAGCGACTTTTCGGAAAGCCAATAGCTGCTTTTCTTATTGAGGAGTTGGCAACACTGGTAGTTGTTTCATGTGACGCAGAATGATTGAGTAGGCAGCTCTGATAAACTCCTGCACCAGGAAATGTGTGTGTGATGTGTATCAGACAGTTTTCTTGAAAATGTACCCTCTCCCGGATCCTGCACAGCAGTTATGAGCAGGCTGCCTTGCAGAAAGTTATACCCAACTTTTCTGGGTAATTCAAGCTTATGTTTGATTTTAGTTAAACTGGTTTGTCCAGATTTCCAAAAATATGATTTTTTATAAACTTTTCCTGGTCTATAAAATCCATAATCCCACAACCTTTGATTTATTGTAGTAGCCTTTAAGGACCTAAAAAGTAGCCACTACAAAATAATCTTATCTAATATATATACACATACAACTAGTTATATAGATACAATATGTATATATTGCACATACAGTTACTAACAAACCAAGTAACCTCCAAAACCTCCTTCATTTCATAATGAAAAATAAATTGATTGATAACATCCTAATGTTTATTTCTGCTAAATGGTATTATAATTTATATGCAGACAAGTTTTTTAAAAAAATCTACAAAAGATATGCCAAGATTTTACTCCTGGAAGCAGTCAACTTTCCACAGAAGAGAACATGAATATGTAATCCAATGCTCTAGTAAAACTATGCACTAGCACCCACAGCTATACAATTAGTTCCTAGCCGTAGAAACATCAAATCAAAGAGGGGAAAACAGCTGGAATAAGGCACCATAAATACACCAGGTATTGTCTATCCTTCCATGCTTTACAGAAAAAAAGATAGGAAGAGTAGAAGGCACTTTATTTAGTTTAATTGGGGATTTTTTGCAGAGGGAAAGGTACATATTAGTATGTTTGTCAGTTGGGAGACCTTGAAAATTTTTTAAAGTGTTACTAACACCGGTGTGTTTTTTTCAGTATTCTAAAGATGTTTGAAAGATAGCTATAAAGTAGTATTTTTATTAATTTTTCTAGCAGCTAAAAAAAATATCCAATTTTGTCATATTTGTCAGCTTTTTAGACAACTTTACAAGTGTCTTTACAGTGGTTGGACAGGCATTTCTGAGCTTGTGTAATAAGCACTATGCACAAGGAACATTATTTCTAGCTTATTCTTTCTGAAGCTTTAGTTCCCCTTTTAAACATGCCCCTGAAAAAATGTCAGATCTGATTTCAAGAGAAAAAACCCTGAAATGGTGTAAATTGTACTAGAATGAAGCACAGCTGATTCCCAGGCACTTTCATCACAATTCTAAAAAGAATATTGAGGGAAGAGGGTATCAGGCGGACTAGTTAAAATTCATCATAGTTACACAATGTAGCAACTTAGCAACTCAGATGGACACAGACGGAATTCTTGATGTGAATACGTGCATGCGATGGCTATAGAAGACAATGGGATGAACGTGCATGCAAACAGTTGCCCTAACTGAAGTGACACAAGTAAAATTATAGTGCGGAAGGGGTGAAGGGGGGGGGGGGGGGGAGAGGAGGTCATGTTTTTTGCATTACAGTTCATAGTTTATAGTTGTACTGGCTGTAGATGATATCCCTTTGCATTACTTTATTATCAACTATATATTTATATTATAACTATATTATGATCAACATACACCAGGAAGATGATAAATACCAAAGATTGTAACATAATATTCATTTACACCAGCTTCTCCAAACCTATTTGTTATTTATGTATGTATAATTTTATTTATAAGTTATGAATTTAAGCCTTTACACTTTAAGGGAGTTATTCACTACAGTCCGAATTGTTCTGTATAGGTGCGAATTCACCATATAAAGACAGTCGCAATAGGCTGCTACTGTCGCAGTCGCGTCTTTATAATGAGAATATTGTCGCAGTAGCGACTTTATTATGGGAAAATTGTTGCAATCTTAACATTAAAAAATTGTCACAAATTTACAATGGGGAAATTGTTGCGGATTTGCTATGGGAATCCGCTGTTTGCGAATTCGACAGTCGAATTCGCACCTTAGTGAATAACCCCCAATTTTTTTAGCAATATTTTGCTGTATTTCACAGCATATGTCAGCATCAAGCGTAAAGGGCTTTCAACTATGGCACATGCTGTATATCAGCCTCAATTGTAATAACAAAGTAAACAGATTTGATACTGTTACATATATTGGAATAGTTTAGTTAATCCCTAAAATATACCCATTGCAGTCACTGTCTACCCGGCAAAAAAAATAAAACTGAGATGGACCACAATGCACATCAGCCAAGATGTATACAAGTGCCGAATACCTATTGCAACACGCTGGCAAACTAATGGGTTTAGATGCTTGTCTCCAGACTGGTGGTTTCTATGCAACTGCACAGCCCAAACATGAACTGAGTGTTAATCAGTCCTGCAGCCCAGGGATTTGGACTGTTTGTTATGTTTAAAATGTTAAGTGACATGATTTTTATATCTGTTAAAGGAACACAGAGGTACCAGGTAAATCAAGTCCCCCCTCACTTGTGTGTCTCCATTGGTTACTAATCTACCATTTTCACAATGCTTTACCGTTAAAAAAAAAAATGCAGATGTGAAACAGTTAAATCTCCATCCTCCCTGCAAGGCTGCTATTGTATCCAATACAAAGGATGATGTCATTCCACCAGAGATTATGGGCCAATCAGCATCACAGGATCTCAGTGGACTGGTGACCTATATAAAAAGAAGAACAAGCCTCTTCACCTGCTTAGAGAGCTCCTGCATTGCTGTCTTATTGTTGCTGAGATTCAGGCATGTCTCCCCAGGTACTGATGATGACTGACACTGGGAAAAACTGATTTTTTTTGTTTTCAGCAGAAAATTTACAGAACATAGTGGGAAGCCTCCAGATGCTGCATGCAAGTTTAACCCCCTTAGATAGCAGACTGCTGTCCAAGTGACAACACTTAACTATAAGGGAGCTTCAGTTATTTGATTGTGCTGTTTTGTTTAGGTTTGTATACCCAGTAGTTAAGGGAATCAACCCTCACTATACCAAAGGCACCAATAGAAGAAGCACTGTGCAGAGTAATGCTGGAACAAGTATATTGTTGTAGCATGCAGCTTTTATGGGCGGCAGGGGGCATTAATGGCCAGTTTGTATAACAGACATCACCATCTCATGCCTCTGCAAGTATTTGATAAGCTATAGAATATTCCAGTGTTCTGCTGGATGCTGGGAAGTATAGCTTACCAGTAGTTAAGGTAGCTCAATATTCCTGTACTCTTATCCTAAAGTAATTCCAGTGTCCGCTAAGCTACTTATTTCCTTGATTTGCAAATGTGGGTCTTTAAATTGTTGGTGCATGTTATCTTTTCTGACAGTATGCATTGTATTTGCTGTTGCTAAAGATTGCAGAGAGTCTTTACCACCTAGGATACAAATATATCAACAACTTAGAGAAGTATATTTTTAGTATGTTCACTGCATACTCAAAGTGAAAACTATTGTTAATATTATTACTTTGAAGTTGAATGGCTGATTTGCATGATTTGCATTAAAGGGCTCAAACATGTGGTCCCAAGAGACATCCTCAGGACAGCAGAGAGCAAACTGCTGCCATTAGTATAGGGTGAGCCCCTGCAATTGGGTGAAGGGGGTGCACCAGCAACTAAACACCACTCCCATAACTACACACATTGCTTGTGAGTGCATGAGCATTGTGCACAGGTAAAGAAGTGGTGTTTTCCAGCAGAACAAGAAATGGGGCTGAGTATATCCGATGTGAAAGGAATGCAGCCCTTTAACTTCACATTTGTTCTAAGTACGGTTCATTTACCCTGGCTGAGTTGGAGACTGCATTACATTGTGCTTTATTTTTCTACTTTATCTAGTAAGTATAAAAACATTGCTCTATTTCCATTGTTTCCTATGGAACTGTAGAGAATATGTATTTACAACCTGGCTGCAAAGGGTAAAAAAATGGAAGCATTCTGTTAAAATCAGGGGTTTAACTTTGAATAAGACTTCTAGGAATAACTGCAAAGCCAGTTCAATGGTAGTTTTCTGTTTCTGGTATGATTGGCTCTTTAGATCCAAGGATATCTGACATTCTACATAAAATCTTCTACCACTTTGGTTTTATTTTTCTGTGATCTCATTGCTGCAATTTTGCTGTTTGGGTAGTTTTGCATTATTATTTTTTTCTTTGTTCTGATTTTATCTCGTTTAACAGGCCAATTACAGGATAAGTGTTGTAAATAGCTAATTGATTTTTTTTTTTTATATATATAACGGATTCCTTTTAATAAAGGTGCAAGGCTTGTTTGTCGTCTATAATTATGTTTGCAATTGCTGTATATGTTAATACTCTTCTTTTATATCAGATCTTCTGCCTAGCAGAAGTCTCAGCTAAGGCTAGGTTCACACGAGTGTATGATGTGCAGCGCATCATATGCTTGTGTGAAGGAAAAAAAAAATGCGCTACGGCATATTTTTCTATTGTACTTACCAGCAACAGTGTGAATGCTCCCTCGGCGTTCACATCACTTCCTGTGTGTCACATTTTGGGCACAGCGTATATACGCCAGCCAAAATGCGACACATAGCGTTCCGGACCCAGTGTATGCGCATCATACGCTGGTGTGTCTGGAACTAGCAAAGTACCATCAGCTTTCATTGAGCCGTATTTTTCTTTTTCCATCTTACGCTTGTGTGAACCTAGCCTAAATCTCATTTTACTCCAGCATTTTTACATTAAGTAGCTAAATAAAAGGCGGCTTCTTTAATTAGAGGCACCTTCCCATATACCTGCAGGGCTATGCAGAAAAAATTCCTGCTACACATGGGGGGGGGGGATATTGAAAAAGTTTTTCAACCTGTTAACGCTGGTGAAATATTGACAATATATTGATATTATAGTTTTCGTCAATTCTATAATGCTGTTTTGTCTAATTTTTTTTCACCCAAAAGTGTTTGTCTGCTTTAGGCTAGGTTCTTCACGCAGTTTTTATCGCAGAGCTTTACCTAGACTCGATATACTCAAAGGACAGTAGCAGCCCAGCAGAGGACAATTTGGTGTAATGTCCTTTGAGTATATTTAGTCTGGGTGAAAGCTCTGTGACAAAAGGTCTAGGAAATCTCCCAGCTGGATTGTTGAATCTCGTTCCTAAGTTTTGAAGAGGATTTTCTTTGTCAGCGAATTTTTCATTTTTTTTTTTTTTGTTGCCTTTTTGTATATAAAAAAAAAAAAAAAAAATCTGAATGAATGTCAGTTTGCAAACGCAGCACATCACTGTGTGTGATCACAACTGATAAATTCCTATTGAAACTAATCTAGTCACATATAATATGCTGCATTCCATACGCTCAAAGAAATAGCGCAGGCAGCGTTCTAGTGTAATAAGCTCTCAATTGAACGCCAATATGAACGCTTTTCTTCAATTAGCATTGTTCTCTACGGATTTTCTCTTGCGTCTATTCTGGGCATATTTTCACTGGATATATATATTTTTTTTTTAAATACTCTGCATACAATATGCTATAAAGGGTATCAAAAATCCATGACAATACCAAGGGGTGTTAGGCGACCCCTGGCAAATTGTCATGTGACCCCCTGGTTAAGAACCGCTGCTTTAGGGGGAAATCATAAAAGCAAAAAGCAGAGATTTTTTTTGACCATTTAACTCTGCAAGCAAATTTTTTTTTTTTTTTTGCTTTTGTTTTAAAGTTTGTTTTTGATACATTTGTACATTGAAAAGTTGTTTTTCAATCCTATAAAAATCAATGAAAACCTTTAGATCACCCTTTGTGTCCCTTTAAAGGCTGTTACAATAGGGGAAAGAAAACATTACTCCTGTGTCCTGTTTCCATAGTCTCCCAGTTAAAGTGTCATTTTCACTATTTGCATACACAAATCAATGCACAATAGACATATTCCATAATTGTCCAGTCTTGTTCAGAATTACAGTAGGGAAAGACTATGGGTATTGTCTGTCTCTATATATAACTACAGCGGTATTTGGTTAATCTGCCGTTGGCAATTCTGGAAATTTGCACTAAAACAGAAATTCTGTTTACTGCAGCTTTGCATTGCAAGTGCGCAGTGCATTTGAGCAGTTTGCAATGGAGCTTAACAATTTGTAGTGGAGATGGACCAAAGGCTAACTTGGTGTATATTACCAACTTGGCAGTACAGCTGGAATTGAGCAATTGGCAATCCAGAGTACCAATTCATAGTGACATGGTATCTTTGCTAATGACAAATGCATTTACTTTACTGCTAGCCAATTTATAATGAAATTGGGCTTCTAGGCACCTTACATTGTATTTGAGGATATTTGGCAGTGTGAATAAGCGCTAGGAATTTGCCAATGTGAAAAAAGATGCCGACACTTTTTTGCATAACTGGGCATGTTGTAAAATAGGTACTGGTAATCTTGCAATGTAAATTGGATATTGTAGGGAGGTTCCATTTTAAATCTGCTACTGGGCAGCATCATAATAGAAAATGATAAAATTATTTGATAAATTTACCTGGAATGATTAACAGCTACACTGCTTGAACTATAGCATAGGATATTATTTCAGTATTTTTAATTTATTCAAGGGGGGTGGGACAAATCAAAAAGACATTTCAGCTCTTAGTAAAAATATGCTTCACATCATAGTTCACATCTCAAACCTGTGCAGCTGTGTGGATATTCACAAAACTTGTTGGTGAGGCCTAAGAACAGGTTTGAGAACTGTTTCTTTCTATTGATTAAGTCATTTCTTTCAAAGATGGACTCCTCCTTCCCAGGGATTATTTATTTATCTGCACATTTCTGACTTTAATGATTGCATTGAACTTTACACAGGCAGATTTTGACAAGGCTGCAGAAGATGTTAAGAAGTTGAAAACAAAACCTACTGATGATGAACTGAAGGAACTTTATGGCCTTTACAAACAGTCAACTGTTGGAGACATAAACATAGGTATCTCTTCATTTTACCACCAGTTAACATTTGGTTATTTGGATTTCTTGCTAGAAGCAATATGCTGTTGGATGCATCTGGTCCCCATAAATGTCACCTCATCTACTGGCTTAATTTAGTCCACTCTCATTGTAAACTTCTTTAGGAATTCTCCAAACACAAACCCTGCCTTTAGGAATTTATCAATGTAACCATGTCAAATATCTTAAAACAAATACCAAGGTTTTATGGTCTTTACAAAGAGCCATTTCATTTAACTTTTCTAAGCTTGTAAATGTGGTTTTAAGGCTTGTCAGTACTTGGTCTTGGTTAGATTCAGCCAATATTGAGATTATGTATATCATCATCATCTTCTTTTTTTTCAGACTGTCCCGGAATGCTAGATCTAAAGGGAAAGGCAAAGTGGGATGCCTGGAACCTAAAAAAAGGTAAATTCCCATATGTATAAAGGAGAGAAATGTATGGCTGGAAAAAGTTATCTAGTGGTCCTCAGAGTTCAAAATAAATAAGGCATAGGTGCCAATTTCACATAATTTAAGGGGTATGAAAATTTTGGATAAAACATTTCTATTTGACATGTATCCATATAGTAAGCCAACTTAAACTAAACTATTTTGGGATCAGTAGTACTTGCCTCTTGTTTAAATAGACCTGCTCCCACAGCCATTCTGTGTGCAGGCTCTTCCTGTATAGGTTTCGCCTCTTGAGCAACATCTTCGAAAGAGTATAAAATCCCTTTCCCTGTTCCTACATTCTTCTGTATTGTCCTTTCAGTAGCTGGTAATCGACTATCGACCATACAGAAAAATTCCCTCTGATGTATCCTACTTTCAGTTGAATCCATTCCAATGATTTCAAGAGTATTTTCTTTATCAGCAAAGTTTCATAGGTGTTTTTTTTTTTTTTTTTTTTTCCATGCCTTTTTTGCTATTACAAAATGAGTGTCAATGTGAAAATGCAGCGCGGTTTTACGCTGTGTGTGTGTGATCGCAATTGTTAAATTCCTATTGAAACTAATCTAGTCATATAAAATATGCTGTGTTCCATGTGCTTGAAGAAATAACACGGGTAACATTCTAGCATAATACCCTCTCAATGGAGCGCTAGTGTGAACACTTTCCTTCCATTAGCATTGTTCTCTACGGATTTCCTCTAGCGGTTTTTCTCTTAAATACGCTGCGCCCAATATGCTATTATGAACCTAGCCTAACACCCAAGGAATACAACAAACACCCAAGGAAACCAGCACCTGTGACTAATTATCCGTGGGATTAAAGGGAGGAATTTGCTGCAGAAAACTTAGCATTTCTGTTTAATAGTGTCAGAATGAGACTTCTTGGGACCACCAGAGAAGCTGACTACAAGCACCCATACCCTACTAGCAAAGGTTGTCACGTACAGCAGAACTGTCATAATAAATGATCAGTCTGGCAAAACACTGCAGAGTCAATTTCCCACATTTAAGTGTAATTAAAGGAAGATGGAGACCAGCAAATCTTTAAGAGATTCTTTTTGGCACCAGGCCTAGGCCCCTCCAATACTGGGGAAAAAAAACCCAAAACAAAACAGGATGTTCTGTTGGGCCAGTCCAACCCAGGACTGCTTTATAGATTTACAATATTGTGATTAGATGTGTACAAAATTAAGAGCTTCACTTTGGAAGTAATGTTTGAGTTTTATATAAGAATTTTTTTTTTTTATAGGTTTGTCAAAAGAAGAAGCCATGCATGCCTACGTTTCTAAAGCAAATGAACTAATAGAAAAATATGGAATGTGACTTTACTTTATCATTGTGGTTGCTGGCCTGATCTGTATTACAGATTACTACACAAGTTACTATAAGCAGCTTTAGGTTTGTGCATATCTGCGGTACAGTTAACATTTAGGTATGTCTGTTCAGGGAATAGGATTGTTTCCTTCTTCTTTCCTACAACGATCTATTAAAATGATACAAATCATGTGTTTGAGCTGTAATTTTCACCAGTCCACATCATCTTCTTCTTAATTCCATTTAAACATTTATTATAATGTTTTGTTTGCTATTCCAAATGCTTTATTTCATGATTGGCTTGATTTTTATGAAGACTTCCAATGAACAGGTATGGAATAGACTGAAAAGATTACAAATTACAAACCTTAAAATGTACATGGAGTTTGTTTTGTGCATGAATCCATTTTTCTTGGTTTAACAATAACAGTTCCAGCTGCTGTTGCTCTGCCACACTCTACACAGTTGCCTGGCCAAATATACGATCTGTAGGATGTTGTAGATGTTGCTAAATAATGTTGGCATCTTCTCAAGTAGGTGAATAGAGGGGCCTATTCTGAAATAATGTAATGACTTGTCACAGGCGATCCAGCTGTATTTATGGTTAAAGATAAGACATTTCAGCAGTTTCTAAATACTTTGATATATATTTCACCAGCAGACTTTCATTTTCAGGGTCCTTTAGATAAAAATGACCTCCAGGTAGCTTGTGTATATTAAAGTCTCCACTGGTCAGGTCTTTCCAGGCTATTAAAAAGAATAGAATACATTGGCAAGTGATTTAATAAGTTCAACTATGCAATTATGACGAGTCTACCACTATATTATAAGCTTGTAAGGCCAAACAAAATGCGTCCTTGGGAAAGCTTAAGACCAGGGCCACACTGGCTATTTTTCAGCTAAGCAGGAAAAATAGAATCCATTGATTCCTGTGGGATAATCCACACAGTCTATTTTGTTTTGCACCATAGAGAATACTGAACCTAATTCAGCTCAGCTGAAAAACTAGTGTGGCTCTGGCCTTAAAGTGTAAGTAAAGTTATTGACCAAACTATATATACATATATATTATATCTATAATGTATAAACATAGAAAAGTAAAAACTATTTTGGGTTTTTGAGCTCTTACCTCTTAATCAAGCAGCCCTGGTCCCGCAGCAAATCTATGTAAAGGCATTTCCTGTATTGTGCTGAGAAGTCCCGCCCCCTAGTGAGGTCACACAGTGATGCTGTGTGCTTGTGCATGTAAGTAAAAATCCGACAAATTCTGTCATTTTGTTGAACAGAGTGTGGGAGGGGGCTTGGTCTAACACTAAAGGAAATGCAGGTAGAGCAGTGAACTGATACAGAGAGATAACAAGTGCTGCAGAGTGAAGAGGTGAGGATTTTTATTAATTGTTTTTTCACTTTAGAATACTTTAATGGGGCAATCTTTATAAATAGGGTTTATCTTACACTTTAAGACTAAACGTCCTACAAAAAGAATGTGGGGCTAGGGTCATTATATGTACATGATTCTTAGCTCAGTGAACCAATATGGAATTGTTCTAATGTTTTCAATTGAACTGTGCCATAACATTTAATTATAATGCTGTATAATACTAAGGGCTGGCAAATGAAAACTAAGAACTTTTCAATTGTTTCAGTGAACCATTTGGCAGAACAAACTGGAAAAGTATCCGCCTCTCATTGTTGTGCAAGATCACAAATGTGTATCAAGCAGTGCTGTGAGTTAATTTATCTATTCCCCAGTTGAATTATAGGAATTCAATTTAAACTGCACCTATGCTTCTTAATATATAAAACTCCCCTCTCACACTCAAACATTACATTCCTTTAGTACGCCAATGTCTGACCTTCTAAATCGTGTGGAATGTCTTCTGTTCCATCAAAGCAAGTAAGACCACAGGACAGGCAGGGACTGGATGGCTTGTTATAGCTGTATTATTTGAGAATAATATTAATTGTGTCATTAAGCATCATCTGAAATCTACTTTGCATTAGAAAAAATAATTTATAAATACATTATGTGAACTAATAGTGCTACTTACGTGACAATAAATGAATCTTAATTTGAGACTGCTGGCTGGCACTTATTGTACAATATACTCACATTATAATTAAGATTTATATAGGAACACTGAATTAACGGTGATAGTTGTAAGATCACAATGCAAAATCATTTATGTTAACAATACAGTTATACATTCCTATTGTAATCTCACTTAGAAAATAATCCATTTTACTACAAGGCCCATTTGCTCATATCTGATTGCCTTTTGAATCCTGTCTGTTCAATCAACCGCACTGAACATTCTGATTTGCACAGTTGGTTATAAACTATGTAATAGAGGTAATGCCTCATTAATCTCTGTAAAGCGCTTCAAAAGATATCAGCCAGGGGTGATTTTATGCCAGTTCACACTCACTTGGCAACCCAGCTAAAACTTCCTTTGGATCATGTTACCACTTGATTTAGAGGTAGCTATGCTTTCTGTAAATCACCTCCTTATAACTGTTGCTGTATTGCAAAACACAAGAAACCACTGTTGAACAGCCAGGGAGATGTGTATCCAAATCTATTATGTGACATAAAATAACACATTATTAAAGTTTGTATACACAGTATAACGAGTTATGTTTATGGTGACATCATTTTACCTACAATTTCTGAAAAACCTGTTAACAGGGCACTATAGTGCTGATAGAGCTGCACATATGTATAGAAAACTCCTTTATACTAAGCCAATTGCTGACACAAATAGTTAAAAAAAAAAAAAAAAGTTTAGTGAAGAAATAATACTTGCCCTTTGTTTCACTTAATTAGTTTTCCTGAGAGCTGACATTTTCCTCCCTCTCTCCTTTCTGTTTTGAAAGTTAGGGAACATGAGAAGAAAAAGCTGCCTGACTGCTATTGGTTAAGCAGTGTGCTGACCTTTTGGCCGCATAAATAAAATTGGAATGCAGGAAATTACAGAAGAAAAGCTGACCTGTGTGCAGGTGTTAAGTAGTAAGTAGGGCAAAAATGGCCAGAGGGGGTACCTTTTCATGGAAAACTGGCCAGTACATGTCACACACACATTTCCTGGTGCGGGAGTTTATCAGTGCTGCCTACTCAATCATTCTGCATCACATGAAACATCTACTGTGGAGAAACATTTCTCACTAAAGTATAGTACTGCATATATAAATATGGTTTTCCCTTTAACAGATGTGGCTATCAGTTAAATTTCAAAAAATTCCATCACAGAACTGACCAATTAACTAGCTACACTTCTGCAAATTACAGGGGCATAGCACATTACTGACTGTACCATTTTAATGAACTGAGGATATTTATTTCTGTACATACCCAAAGCTCTCAACAACTCTAAGGTCAGCCCTGAGAGAAGGAAGAAACATCTGCAAGGCATCCTTGTTCTGCAATATTTCAGTGGGTGTCCCTCCTGCAGCAGACATCCATTTTAGAAACTCTTCATCACTCAGCTCTGATTTCTTCTGAACAGCAGACCTGGACTCTGACTGCAAAATACAGAAAAAAGTGAGATCTTACCCACTTAACAGTAATACAGTTAAATATGTAAAACATTAAATTCAGCTTAAACTCTTCCTTTTGTTTACTGACAATCTATGAAATGGTTTCCTTTTAAAAATTCCTTTAAAGTAATTACTGATAAGTGAGAATACATGCCACCTATGACTTCTTTTATACAAATTTATTTCAATAAACAGACCTGATTCCCCTGCGCTTATTGACTAAAGTGAGAATTTGACTGTCAAATTCTCAAACAGCGGATTCCCATAGCAAATCCGTGACAAATTTCCCATTCTAAAATCACAACCGTGACAATATTTCCATAGTGAAGTTGCGACTGCGACACTATTCTCATTATAAAGACGTGACTGCGACAGTAGCAGTCTATTGTGAATGTCTTTACCTGATGAATTCACACCATTATGCAACAATTCAGGGGGTTAGTCACTAAAGTCAGAATTGTTGCTTATAGGTGCAATTTTGCCAGATAAAGACAGTCACAATAGGCTGCTACTGTCGCAGTCGCATCTTTATAATGAGAATATTGTCGCAGTCGTGACTTTATTATGGGAAAATTGTTGTGACTTTACAATGTGGAAATTGTAGCGGATTTGCTATGGGAAACCGCTGCTTGCGAATTCGACAGTCGAATTCATACCTTAGTGAATAACCCTCTCAGACTTTAGCCAATAATCCCCAAAGTGAGAAGCAATTGGATCGTGCAGGGTCAACATTACAATGTTTAAAATAACAAAGGAGAGGGTGCAGCAAGGGTGTGCACATTAATGATAAGGTTATGAGGTATGCTCATATTTTAGATCATTGGTTCTCAACCTTTTGGGGGTGGAAACTCCCGGCGCTGACGTCACCGCGCCACGCGTGATGATGTTTTGGCTGAAGGTCATCACGTACGTGCGTCACGTGGTGACGTTTTCGGCTGACATTACCCCCAGGAACCCTTATAAGAAGGGTTCCTGCAGGAGCTTCCATGTGCTGCAGTGGTTCTCGACCCCCATGGGATGGCATCGCGAGACCCACAGGTTGAGAACCGCTGTTTTAAATGTTTCACTTTTTCTAGAATATTAGTTCCTAATTGGTTTCTCATTGGCTCGCCACACACCTAATGAATGGTGGCTCGGCCTGTGCTGCTGTGTTTTTTCATTTCCAAAGAGAACTCCACCCTCCCTTCACCTGCTATGTTGACATGTCTTTTTCCTGCCATTATTTAGCAAGTGTCCACCAGAAATAGGATTCTTTTTTGATAACCCCAAGCCCAGATAAGGGCCACTGGTAGTGAGTGGGACATAAGTTTATGGCTTCCTTACTGATATACAGTGGTGTGAAAAAGTGTTTGCCCCCTTCCTCATTTCCTCTTTTTTTGCATGTTTGTGACACTTAAGTGTTTCGGAACATCAAACCAGTTTAAACAATAGTCAAGGACAACACAAGTAAACACAAAATGCAATTTGTAAATGAAGGTGTTTATTATTAAAGGAGAAAAAAATTCCAAACCATCATGGCCCTATGTGAAAAAGTGATTGCCCCCTAAACCTAATAACTGGTTGGGCCACCCTTAGCAGCAACAACTGCAACCAAGCATTTGCGATAACTTGCAATGAGTCTTTTACAGTATTCTGGAGGAATTTTGGCCCACTCATCTTTGCAGAATTGTTCTAATTCAGTTACATTAGAGGGTTTTTAGGCTTGAACGGCCTTTTTAAGGTCATACCACAACATCTCAATAGGATTCAGGTAAGGACTTTGG
>WMED01010598.1:0-15682 GCA_019650415.1 Pipa parva | reverse complement strand
GGGGGGGGCGCCGTTGGAGGGGCACGCCTAGGGCTCCAATAGAGCCAGAGCCGGCTCTGAATACACAACCAATTCGGACGACTGCTATAGTCGTGATCTTACGGAGCTCTTCGCATCATTTTGCATGTGCGTGCACAAGTACTTGACTAAGCGGAGGAAAGATGCAAAGGTGCAAATACAACTAGGAGAACTGCACAGAATTCAACTGTTTGACGTCACCACTTCGGACTGGTGAATTGGGGGTTTGATGGCAGGGCTCCAGTGTTGCTTAAAGGGAACATTTCTTCAAAAGTGACAATGGTGACTCCAATTAAATGACAACATGACCTAGGGACTAGGTGACATAGAAACAGAATATTCACACAATACAGATAGTGAGATATGATGAGATGGTCATTACTGCCCATAACTTGTTGAATTCACTTCACTCTGTATGACCGCATCCTACTATTATATTCACCTGACTATGCCACATTACGCATTCACTGCTGTCTGTCTGTTCAGCAAGTGTATTCTCTGCTTAGTCAATAGTGAGAAGTGAATTTGTGTCTATTTTGGCAATGTAACTCGAATTGCACGTGATTAACTGTGACGTTCAGAGGGACTTAACTAGATATAACAATAGTATGGTTCATAATTTATCCCTAGCAGAAAAACAGTTATTACACTCTATAAGAGTGGACAAAAATATTGTAATTAAAAAAGGCAGACGAAGGGGGGTTATTCACTAAGGTGCGAATTCCACTGTCAAATTCTCAAACAGCGGATTCCCATAGCAAATCCGCGACAATTTCCCCATTGTAAAGGCACAACAATTTTTTAATGTTAAAATTGTGACAATTTTACCATAATAAAGTCAAGACTGCGATAATATTCTAATTATAAAGACGCGACTGCACCAGTAGCAGCTTATTGCGACTGTCTATATCTGGCGAATTCGCACCTATACGCAACAATTCAGACTTTAGTGAATAACCCCCAAAGGTGGAGGCATAGTTGTCTTAAATGTTTCTGATTATGAAAAGGAAGCATTAGGAAAGCTAAACAATGGGTTACATTATAAAAATTGACTTTTTGGTAAACTCCTAATAGTAGCAAAGGGGATGGAAAGAAGATTTCTACAAAATGGTGTTTTAATCTGTTTTTTTAGGAAACAGGTCAGTACTTAGGAGGTTATTATCCTTAGTCACCAAAACATTCAAATAATTGATATATTGGGGTAGTATGTATATGTGAATTTGATAGCAGAATGTAGGTCATTAATAAATGAGAAAAATTATGGGAAATTGTTAACCCCTTCAATTGGTTCAAAAAAGACTAATGAGGTTATTCACTAAGGTGAGAATTCGACTGTCAAATTCGCAAACAGTGGATTCCCATAGCAAATCCGCGACAATTTCCGCGACAATTTCCGCATTGTAAAGTTGCGACAATTTTCCCATAATAAAGTCGCGACTGTGACAATATTCTCAATATAAAGACGCGACTGCGACAGTAGCAGCCTATTGCGACTGTCTTTATCTGGCGAATTCGCACCTATACGCAATAATTTGGACTTTAGTGAATAACCCCCATAGTGTCTGTAAGGGAAGTATTTAACTTCCTTACAATATCCTGTAAATAAAGATCTAAAAAAAATAGCTAAAGGTTGGAGAAGTGAATTAATTCCAGACACAAAGGGCCTGCCCGGAGGATTTATAAGGGTCTGGAATTCTAGGGTTTGATAACTTTAACATTCCTTCTATTTCAGGGGTGATAATACCTTCAAAAACTACCTCATTAACAAGGCAATCTATTTCTTTTTTCACTTCCACAGTGGAATCTTTATGTAAAACTTTTCAAGTTTACTCGGACTTTAACCTGAGATCAATTTTTTTTTTTTTTTTTATCACATGGATGTTATATGGACTTTAATCTGGAAACACCCTACGGACTTCAATTTGTGATTTATCTATGATGTCACTAATTGTGTGAGAGGAACCTAGATCCCAAGACCCTTTAAATATTTTTCACTTTGAACACTTTGTAACCTGATGAAACGTTGTTGTCCCCTACTGCTTAATATGAATCAGTCAAAAAGTTTGGTTGAATACCAATTTATTTTGCGTGCAGCCCTTCATTATATTAAAGCAACATCTTCCCATCCATCTACTTAAAGTCAACAATGCCTGCATATCAATTTTTATTTTATTAAGAATTACCTATGCACAGATTCATGCATCTATAGTAAAATTGGATTATTTCACCTTAATGTTCCCTTCTTCATTCCCTTCTTAAAAGAACCCTCAAAATTCTTCACCGTTGAATGAACAGATCAGTTTTACAAGTTAAAAATAGAAACTGAACCGTTACTAAATTTAATAGAAAGGGAAGGCATAATACTGCTGAATAAGTATGAATGAATAGATGATTCTGACCTCAGTGCAACATTTAACATACATTTTCTACAATCATGTCTTTTTTTTATTGGATTGAACTAAATTGCTGATGCCGAGTTTTTTTTTTTTTTAAAAGAGTGTATGAAAGATTTGATTATGATTATTCAGACAGACGAGTGAATTGAAAGCATTATGTGAAGGAAACCAGTACATGCCATTCGATCTGAATGCACATGCATTTTATATGCAAATCAAGGAATACGAATGGAAAAAACAGCAAATCACAGTGAGTTGGATGAATTCTGCAGGATATTTATAAAAATCAAGCGTGCAGTATTTTGTTTGATTTGTTTTTTCCCCCAAATCATTTTTTCCAAATTTTTTATCTTTAACATTTTTTTTTTAAATTAGGTTGGAAAAGCTGAAAAGAGCAAAACATTTTCTGATATCATGTCATTTCATCATCTTTAATGCATGTCGATTCTATAAGTATTGTAAGCAGGTCTGTGGGAAGGTAACAGATGGAGTATATGTGCCATTTAGTCTCCTGTCAACAATGGAATAAGATCCTGGGAAAAGTAGAAACTGACAGGGTTAAACTGTCAGGGATTTTCTTAAACTGGAATTTGGGCCCAGGGTTTAGGAGTGGCTGAAGAGTTTTGGGTGGGAAGGCCACTCCTATACTCCATCTTAGAGCACCTGTGCAGAAAAGGTTTAAAAAGCACAAGATTAGCTAGAGAGAGAGAGTTTCTCAGTGTATGTCTGGCTGTGCTGAGGTGTGGTTAGTGGAAAGACCACTGGGATTTATAGGAGAAAGTTACGTTTTGGGAGAAAACTCTGCAAACCAACGTTATTTGTTTTATGTTATTATTTTGCCAAGTCAGGCTGAATTTCTATTCAAGTTTTGGATTTTCTGTAAAATAAAGACGAATTCTTAAGAGAGAACCTGTTGGAAATTTGTTACTGGAAAAGACTACCCCAGCCAAGCGAGTGAAATCCCTACAGTATGTATATTGTATGTATATTGTATGTAAGTATCATTTTATTTATAAAGTGACACAAATTTACACAGCGCTGCAAATATAATACAGACATGGGAAAAGTGTATTCAACAATACACGTGAAGTAAATTAGAAGCATAAGATCATGAAGATACTTCACTTTAAGTGCCAGGCAGTGATTGAAACAAAAGGATGAAGGTCCCTGTAGAGCTTACAATCTAAATGGGAGAAATACTTACATACAAAGATAGAAGGGTAATAAGAGATGTAACAATGTACTGTGACACAGGTCTATAAATACATATAATAAGCATAAATAGCTACTTAAGGATACTGTATAATATATCATTTGAACATAAGAATCAGTGTCAGTGCGTCATAAGTTTATTTATAAAAAGCAAATAATTGATCAAAATCATAAAAAAACAAGTTAAAAAGCCAAGTATCCAGCTAATGAACATTCTAGAAGCAGAAAAAAACAAGTTATAAAGCCAAGTATCCCGCTAAGGAACATTCTAGAAGCTAAACCAGCAGCAAAGTACACTAAATAAGTAAGAAAACAGCTCCAATGTTTCCAAACAGCCAAAACCAGTAATTCTCTAGAAGGCCCCCTGGAGCAAATAGCAGGGGGAGGAACATTACCAGTGGCAGCCAGAAAAATAAGGGACTTGATTGGTATTATAGCTGTAGGATAGTGGTAGTAGGAAGGAGTAGTAAGTGACAGTAAGGGAAGGAGGTAGAGTAAATGGGGGGGCATCATTACAATGAATTTCCCACCATCCCTCCCTAGTCAGTTAGTAGAGGAGCACTTAACAGTTGCCTGTATGTTTTAATAATTTAAAAAGAAAAATGTGTTTTGCATGTGAATTGTCACAGTAGCATGGTTAAGGTCCAAGCTTCTCTGGGTGGAAATATGGTTGTCTGTTAAAATGTATTTGTTGATATATTTCTGTTTATACCTAAAGAATAAGCATACCCACTGAATGGGAAATAGTGGCTAGTGGCTGGTTGGTTCAAAATGGTCATAGTTGTGGTTATGACGAGAGTGGGTTTGGAGCAGCTAGAAGGGTGATGAATAAGTTCAATGCTGTATGTATGTATATTTTTATTTATAAAGAGCCACTAAGTTACGCAGAGCTTTACAATCCAACAATACAGTTATAATACAAGGGAGAAGCGCGGAACAAAGAACAAGTGAAGTAAATTACAAGCATATCATCAAGAAAATACATCCCTCGAAGCTTCAGACCATGATTGGAAACAAGAGGGTTGTGAGGCAAGATTTCTTAATAAAGCTCTGATTTTTTTTTTTTTTAATAACTAAACAATATAATTGAAAGGCAGTAAAGTATTCAAAAAAAGTTTGAGTTTTTTTTCTTTTACAAGATTTCGATCATTTTACATTTTACAAATATCCCCATTTAGGTTTTAATTCACCGGTCTTTTAGGGGACTGGTAGGATGTCATGCTTTTCTTGTTGACTCTCCAATGCTTTAAATATTATTCATTATGTATGTGCATATATTTAAATATTTGCTTCAAAATGTTTAGTTAATGCAGACTTTCAAATTAAAATCACCCGAACCACATCTTAAGATATTCCAAATTCTATGAATGTTGTTAAATTCTCTTTCCAATTAACCCCTCACCTTATTTATAGAGATTTTGTGACACTAAGCTCTAATGTAGAAATAATTACTTCAGTGACCGTTGTCTGCCTAGAGATTAAGGTGGTTTTTAAAAAGCATTTAAGGTTAAAGGCCAATATGAAGCAATTTGTTTTCTTGATAAAAATGTAGACAGTGCCTAGATGTAAACAGAAACGGGAGCTGTTGGTCAGATGAATTTTTCATTCTTTTAACATGACAAGTAATTTCAAAAAAATATTGTTGGCTAATGATCATCTGCATCATTTTTAAAGAGTTTTTCATAATTATTGTAACGAGGATTTCCTTTAACAATAAATCTACAAGTGAAATGAATTGACAACAATCAGATGTAGTGCAAACAAAACAGCCCCATGGATCCATGAACAGCTCAAATTCACTGCAGCTTCAACAGAATCTGTTTATAAAAGTGGAGTCTATCAAATGTTTCTCTTACAATATACATGAATAAATATAATGTGGGAATCAAGTTTCTTGTACATATAAATGGTGATTACTCTGGCTGCTCCAACTCTTGGATCTCTCCCTTGATCCCAAACAAAACACTAAGACGAAATATATTAAAATAGAAAATATCGATTTCGTGATATCAAGGGATTTTTACTGATATCGCTATATCGATATTGCTGATATCGCAATAACGGCCTTTTTTTGCTATATCACAATATCAATATTGCAGATATCGGCCTGTTTTACAGATATCTCAATACTGATATTATGATATCGCGATAGCAGTTTTTTTCGATATTGCGATATCAGAACCGCAATATCAGCTATTTTTGGCTGATATCATGATATCCTATTGGGTATCAAACATCACACCTAAGTAGCCTGGTTTAATATTTTTTTGGATACAATCTGGGTTAGCACCCGAGCATCCCTTACAGACAGCTTCCTCTTGCATCCTCAGTTAATCCTGTTGGATGTGTTTTGTCCTTCTTGGTGGTATGCTGACATTACCCTGGATACCGTGGCTCTTCATACATCACAAAGACTTGCTTTCTTGGTCACAGATGCTCCAGCAAGACGTGAACCAACAATTTGTCTTCTTTTGAACTCTGGTATGTCACCCATAATGTTGTGTGCATTGCAATATTTTGAGCAAAACTGTGCTCTTACCCCGCTAATTGAACCTTCACACTCTGCTCTTACTGGTGCAATGTGCAATTAATGAAGATTGGCCACCAGGCTGGTCCAATTTAGCCATGAAACATCCCACACTAAAATGACAGGTGTTTCAGTTTTATAGTCCAACCCCTGTATATGAGCATTGTGATACTTGGTGATACCTTTTTTATTGGATTAACAGTCAGTTTAAAAAGATGAGCTTTCAGGAGTTCTGTCTTCCCTTTCTCAAGTCTCTAGGAATGCTGTTATATATAATATTCCTATAAAAAATCACATTTATTTCTTATTTATGAGGACATTGTCACAATCAATAAGATCAAAAATCCTGCTGAAAAACAAGTGGAAATATAATATTATATTATGGACACTATTTTCTAGGACAGGGGTCGGCAATCTTCACAGAGGAGGGAGCCATTTCTCTCCCTCCTCCACCTTTGCAAATTCCTCCAGGAGCCACAAAGGGGGAGGAGCAAGTACACTCCAGATCACATGACCTTTGATGTCCCATCACAAGAGACATCAAAGGCTGGGGGCGGGTGGGAGGGCATATCACTCGGAGCTGCACACCGCGGCCAAAGAGCCAAATGTGGCTCATGAGCCACAGTTTGCCGACCGCTGTCCTAGGCACCCCACCACCTTTGCTATTCTGTCAGATTCACTGGTTGATATTAGGTCCAGCAGTTCCCCATTCTCCCTCTAGTTGGGTCCTGCATAACTAATTATCTTTAGTCATTGACAACAATATAATTTCTTTATGAGATCCACAAGTTTTAGTTTGTCTAATTTATATATCTGGGTTAAAGAAGACCCCATAACAACTACCTCATTGTGATTTGCCTTCTCATCTGTTTGTCGTAGGAGCAGATTTTCTGTGGGTTCTATTTTATGTGTTATAGCAAAACTGACCTTTTTCTCCTTATATTTCTACACATTGATCTAATTATCTGTGTAAACGTAAAACTTTAGTAAACTTACATATTTATACATGTAAAACAACACACAATATGCCATTAAAATATGTGATTATCCACTAACAGACAGCAGACATAGTTACAATATATAAATATAAAGATTTGTAGAGATATACACATTAGATAAATGATTCACAAATACACCTCTTTCTTATTTTATGTAAGAAAACTGTTTCTCATACTCGGAATTCTTAAGGTTGGTGACCCTAGAGTCCCTTAGTGGATCTGGATAGGACTATGCAATAACCTCATCTTTATTGTGTCCTTACAGGAGGTCCTCTCAGGGCAAATACTGTTATCAAAGGTTAAAGTCTGCATTTATTTGTTGCGCTTGAATTTGTGTAAATAATTTTGCAACATTTTGATAAACTTTTGGTGGGACTTTCAGATCTTCATCTCACAACTGTCCCATAGGAAGTAATGGTTCATGGCAGGTAAGAAAAAGCAAAACATTTTTTGTGAAAAACTAATTGAATTTTCCACTTTTGACTATTTTGTCCTTTCCTTCACAGGAGATGGTGAAACCATAGGTAGTATGATCATGTCTACCATGGTCTACTTGGCAACATCCTCCATTTCCTGTTGTTACAGTAATATTTATTACAGATAGTAGTTTTATGTGTGAAACTCCTAAAATGCATAAAGGGTTAATGGGTGATGTTTCCACTTTTTAATTTCCTGTGGAAGATTGCAGTTGTAACCTATTAACTCATGAATGGGGTATGTGTTTCTATCAAGGATGGAGGAAGATGGGAGGCTGGGAAAGATAGTTAACACCTAGGCACCCTAGGCCTCCCCTCAGCCCCGCCCCCCCCCTTGCTCTGTGCCTCACGCCCCCCACTCACCTCCAACAGCACCGTTGCATTGTTATTTATTAATTGTTCAGTTGTAAAACAAAATAAAAACATGCATGCGAGCTCCCCCCTGGACAGACAGCTCCCCTAGCATTTGTCTATATTGCCTAATGGAAGCGCCGGCCCTGCTTGCCTCTAAGTAACTTCTGTTTGCCAGTGGCCATTTCTATATACTATATTTCTGTTCTAATCTGAAACACTTTGTAAGTATAACAGTTAGTTATTTTATCTCACACTTATAAGTTTAAATTAACTGTCACACTGTCAAGCACCTACATATAGTTATTCACTAAAGTGAGAATTCGTCTGTAGAATTCTCAAACTGCGGATTCCCATAGCAAATCTGCGACTGCGACAGTTTCTACATTTTAAAGTCGAGACTGTGACAATTTTCCATAGTAAAGTTGCGACTGCGACAATATTCTCATTATAAAGAGAGCGACTGTGCCAGTTGCAGTCTATTGCGACTTGTCTTTAGCTGGCGAATTCACACCTATACGCAACAATTCGGACTTTAGTGAATAACCCCATAGTATCCATCTACAAGTTAATTAATATATCTTACTTTATATAGACATCATTATACAGAATTATCTGTTTATATGTGCACTCCTCTATTAATTATTTTACATTTATTCTCACTGTATGAATTAGCCAGTACCTTTAATAATACCAATATACTAATCACTACATACTTATTCACGAAATAAAATGTATTTTATTTCCTACAAAGCCTTTCCCATTCACCTTGCTTTTCAATTACCATGGTTTTGCAATCATCTTTGATTCATTTATTCCTCACTCACTCTCTACTACTGCCAAATGCATCATTATAACCTAATCAAAATATAATCTCCATTCTATTTTTAAAAAAATATACGGCCTTTTAATTTTTGTAAAAGCCCTTGCTTTTCATGTTGAATCCAAATCTGAGTCTTATCATTTGTTTTAGAAATCAAATATAGTATGTCTTCCCAGAAGAATATTCAATCTCCTTAAGTCTGTCATTTTAAATAGGAGTCGGTATTTTTAACATTTACAATATCCTTTTTGTTGCATTTAAATCAACAAAATAATATAGAAATTTAATTCCAGACAATGTTTTCAATCTTTTTTTTTTTTTTTGTACTGGCATTAAAAAGAAATCTATTTTCCTACAAAATCTTGTTTTTTTTTTTACTGTTTGCATTCCTGTAGGTTAATTCATTATTTCTTATTCATTTCTTCCCTGTGGGATAATGAATCACGAATTATTCTCAATACCATAATTCCCGAATCCAGTATTACACAAAGACTTATTCACTGGCAGCAAATTGCAATCTTTACAGTTTTAGATACAGAGTATTCACTTTCTACTTTTTTTGAAATGAAGATGTATGTAATACATTAAAGGAAAATTATTTATAGAATGCTCAGTCTAACCCTATTAATAATGGTTGTCTCATTAAGGATATGATGCACACAGTACATGTATGTAAATGTTGGACAGAAAAACCTCCGAGGTGGCTTTTAGAAAATAAAAAGTATCCAGTTTTTCAAAAAGAGTATAAAGAGAGTGCTGATATTGTGTCATTTAATCAGCTTCATTTTTGCATATTTATTTTAGGTCCGCCCTTCCCGACTTGATGAGAATCGGTTGAAATTTGTTCTGCCAAAGACAGTTGCCAAATTAATTGGTTTTTCCACATGCATCGTTTTGGTCCAGGAACAGAACTAGACATCTATAACCTGTGCTATTTTACATGGATCTGCTAAGCTAGGAAGAACCTTAAGCAGCCAATTCACTTATTAAGACTAGAGCCAGGAGCAGCACTTCCATGGTTTAATCTATGGTTTAATTCTATTTTAATCTAATGAAGATAATGGAAGAGCTTCTCCTGCTTGCTTCTTTTATCATGGGCTGAGATAGCAGAGCTATTGTGTTCTAATAATGACTTCAAACACAGAGAATTGTTTAGTCACATCCCCTACACAACCTCTGCAGGAGCAACACGAACCAGAGGAGGGGAGGTAAAAGTGAAGCTGTTACACACACTTCAAAAGAAACATTAAATCAGTCATTATGTTAACCCCTTCGCTACGTGTCATGGCGCTGCGCCATGACACAGAAATACCAGTTGCGTCGCCATGACACGGAACCCCCACCCGCGTACGTGTCATGGCACTGCGCCATGATATGGAACCATGATTTCTCTGGCTCCGTACGGATTATGGTGCAGCGGCCATGACACTCGATTCGGGTATAGCTCCGTAGCAAAGGGGTTAAATAAACCCTGGCTCTGGGTTTGTCCCATCTGCCAGTCATAGAGACACAGGGGTACCAGAACTTATCCTCTCTTCACTATGTCCCCACCACTGGGTAAGTCATGTTCATCACAATGGGAAGTTACAAAGTTGTTCTGGAAAAAAATGGCAAATAGGAAAGTAAATAGTTGAAAATAGGTGAGATTAGATAATATGTTCCATCATTTCCTATAGACCCTAGAGCCGAATAATAGCACTTGCCACTGCAGGATTATTGATGGACGGGGAAAGGATACCTGTTCAGAAACATACACAAAACAAAGCACGGTTATTTTAGGAAAACTGCAAATCTTAAGCATTAAAACTCTACAGTGTCGTTCATCTGAGAAAAAACGAAGGAAATGTCAGTATTTAAAGCGGTTAGATTTGGAAAAGCAATAGAAGTAAATCTATTGAGCCTTTTGTCACTATTATTTTAAAAATAGGCCGTTGAACATCTAGATTTCTAAGCCAGTAGTTCTACTAATGCGGTTTCTATTCTCTTTTTTATAGAATTGACAATTACTTCAAGCAAACTCCAATATAAATGCATAGTTTGCTCCAAACATTTTAATTTCTGAGTTTTAACTAACCGCAATACACTAAAGTATGAAAGCCAAATTACTTACAAGAACCGGCTTCTGTAATAAAGTAACTATAAATTGAAAACAGCTGAAAATAATTAAGGATTATATATTAGAGTCATAATTTTTTAAAAATGAAGTCCCATTAATCTGCTTAAATGTTCATTAGATATACTATATACTACACCATTCTTGATGGAACTTGTGAATATGTATGGCTGCATTTTTATGCTCAAGCAAGGCTGAATTTCTAAATCACCATGTCACATAACTTGGGTTAGCAACTCGGCTTCACCTGGTTGAAATTCAACATTGTGCCGAGCTTTAGTTAAAAATTAAAATAACTTTGGCCAGGAGAAGTAGATACAATTAAATAGAATTAGACTAAATTAAATAAAAAGAGAAATAATTTTTATAACCCCCTTGTAGGAGCATACTATTTAAGTAGGGAAGGCAGCTAGTATTGACCCCTTGGGTGGAAGCACCAAGACCTGCTCCCCCAACTACTGGAAATAGATAATTTCCTGAAAAATATGATGTTTGCGGTACAGATTTTGCTATGGGACCCATACCTATTCCTCTCAATCTGCCAGGATGAAACAGGAAACAGCATCAACCTCCCAGCAGTAACCTTTCCGGCACACAACCTACTTGTTTCTGATTGGCTGGGCACTAGTGACATTACTGGTGATGTCAATGACACACTGCCCACTTCCTCCTGATTGTATGTGCTCCAATGACAAGGAGACCAATGCAAGCTGTGGCCCAAAAAGGAAACTTCCCTGTGGAATACAGGACATTTAGTGGGTATTAGTGCCATATGCACTATACTGCTTGTTTTTAATTACACAGAATGATGAAAAACCAGACTTTAGCTAGTCAGTTTAATAGGGTCACCTCTGCATAATGTTTCTGTTATTACAAAGAAAACCAGCTTATTTATATTCATTTGGCATGCTAGAAAATATTCTATAAAGTGACCTTTGTTTTCAAGTTAATTATAAATGGTCCTGTTAGATAAGTTGTACTAAAACAGTTCCACGGCAAAGCATTAAATAATAATGGATGATATTTAAAAACAAATAAAAGATTAAATGGCCCTTTTATGGGAATAACATTCATTGGCTTTTATCGGGGACCAATGAGTTTATAGTTTAGTAAAATTGCAATGTTATAAAAAAAAGCATTTCAGCTTCCTACACATACAGGTCAGGACATTTGCTTTGGAGCATAAAGAATTTACAGGTTTAGTCCCATCACAGTATGGTGGCCCATTAACCGCAGCTGTCAGAGACATCTGCCTTGCTTGATTACTGTCAAAGCTGAATTGAAATAACCATCTATGTAATCCTTCCCTGGCATAATAAAATACCATGAAATGACATTTTTTGGGTAACATATGGGAGCATCTCACAAACTATTTCTTTCTCTTTGTGTGTTGGTGATTGGCCAATATTAGATGAAGAAGAAAATGTATTTAAAAACTCACCTTTAGCCCAAGAGCAAAATCATTTTTGAATAATGTCTGCCTGGAAGCCGGCAACATGCACGCTGCAGATTTCTAGAAGTTCTGAACCTGCGGTCATTAAAAATACATATGCTACAGTTTATTGTTTGGCTACATTCTTCTCTGATTTCCTGCTGGAGGGCAGATTGAGAAAATAATGTAAAATAAAATGATTATTGCAAGGAATCTCGATTAGCAAATGCAAAGTGTTTTTGCCTGATTCATCCTTACATTTTAAACATTATTAGTGGATAAAGTACAGCGTTTTTTTAATGGTGTTATGATAAGGCTACGGCATGCAGTTAAAACCCAAAATGTTAAAAAATTACAACATATCATGGCTTATTCGCTTGAATGCCAACATCAATCAGAAACCTGGTACTTTGTTCACAGAGGGCTAACAGTGACAAAATGGCTATGGGTGTATTTTTTGGGTTTTGTCTCAATAAACTTCCTATGGAAAAAATGTCAGGAGATCTGTCAAGTTAATGACTGCTTTTTGCGTGCATTTTCCTTTTGTCGCATTTCTAACTTTATTGAGATCAAACTGCAACAATATGCTCGTGTAGCCTTTACCTCAGTGCTGTAATGAACAAAGTCTGTTGAAATCCTAACACATTATCACATCATTACATATATTAAACATATAATAAAATTCTTTGCACACAATTATAAAAATAGTAGGTGTGAAAAATGTTTGTATTATCTTGTCTAAGTAGGGGGTTCAGTGATTATTACCCTTTAATAGTATGTGCTCAGATTCCCAACTAGTGGTTATTTTTTAACTTAGTCTGAGAAATGTCGGGCAACCCGGTGTATATAAAGGCTATTTGCCATTCCACTTTGGATATGGAAAGGAGAAGCCACAGCTGAATGAGAAAACTAGTTTTAAGGATGGAGATACATCCTTAGATTCAGGTTGGACTCCACAGAGGCCTTTTAAAAGTATCTTATATAGTCTTTTAAGAAAGTACCATCCTTATATTACTGCTGGCATAGGATTAATAGGCCTCTGTAATAGGAAGCCCTAGGTTTGAAACCTACATGCTAAAACAGTATGGCAGCTGGGGCTACAATTAGAAGTAAGGAAAAATTAGTCTCGGGAAAGCTGTTTGTTAATATCCCCCTCATTTAGGACTAGAATTAACTTCTATAATTATATTATAGTTTATCTAGTTGGTAGATATTAATGATCTATCAAGTACCCTAGTATCGGGATCTTAAATAAATGGAACTTATATATTTGTCTTGAAGCAAGATTCTATGAAACATTGGATCAGTGGTTAACATCGATGCCCTGATTGGTTTAGGCCATCAACAACATGAAGTTTGTAATGTTTTTGTTTGGTTTTGATCCAGGTACTCTGTTTTCCCCCTACAGTCCAGAAACATTCTGGTAAGTTAACTGAAAAGTGAAAGTTTAATTTCCATAGGGTGCTGTATAATATGTCTGTACTATTTAAAATGGTATCAAAGAAGGTACATTAAGATTTTACCTCATCAGTCCTGGGGTGCTTGCTGTAGGCATTTGAGGCATGGTTTGCATCAGCAGGGCAGCACCTTCAGCAGAATTTGAACAAGGAACCTGCCATACTCCATGTAGCAGTTATATCACTATTTCATTTGAGCCTGGGTCCATTGGCCTGTGTTTTCAAATGAGCTGTCCAATACATTAGTGCTGATTAGCCTGCACAGTTGGTAATTGGTTACTCAGGTGCTTCCTGTTTGTCATCATCCATCATTCTTTAAATAGGAGGCCATTTCCTCTAGTCTTTGCCCAAGCTGGTTTTCCTGTTGTGAAATCATGCTGAAGCTCTTGTTTTCTGTTTATCCGTGTTATTGAACTTGGCTCATTTTGACCTCACTGTTTTTCTGGTGTCTCTGGCCTTTGGCTTTTTCTGACTTCATATTGTCTGCTCCCCTGGATTTCCTGATCTGTCTCTCCTTTCTCTGCCTTGCTATACCTGGTACCTCGGTTTGGTCCTTGCTCATCCCTGCTGGGTTGCTCTGGTGACCTAACATTTCTGCTGCAGTAAGTTCAGGGCCCCAAAAGGGTGTCGGTGAACACCAAAATGTTGGAGTTTCCATCCCAGTTACTTGTGCTGCAGGTTCTACCTTGGGTCCTGTTTCAGGTAGTAACAATATATTTCAGAATCAGGAGTAGTTTTTTAGCACTAAAAATTACCATAAATAAGGAAATAAATCCAGCATACTAAGAATTGTGTGTAAGGGTAAAATTTATATAAAATATTTTAGCCTTTTCGAGTTTTGATTGGTAAAAATTGATCGATCCTTTTTGAACGATTTTTATCGATCTAAACTTTTCAATCGATTTTTTTCTCAATTGGATTTTTTGATGAAAAGGTAGCCATACTTTACATTAGTAGTATGACTACCTTTCTATCTAAAAAAATCCAATAAAAATATTCAATTGCAAAGTATCAATCATTATTTTTCGATCAGGCACCTATTTTTTTAAGGTCGAAACCAACTTTTTTTGAGCTTTATAAATTTCACCCTTAAGTCTCCTCCCTTGCTAAACTTTAGGCCAAATCATTGAAGTGCTAGCCAGGTGCATATGACATATAATGGGTACCACGGCGTGTGTTAATAGCCTTGGGCCATTGGGAGATGATGTGAAATATTATATCATGTTTGCACAAACATTAATATTCATATAAATCTAACCTACTCGTTTATTGCCTCTGTAAGTATGATTACCTTTAGACTGAATCTTCTTGTAGATATAAAGGTTGGTGATAAAACAAGTAACTTTTAATTTGACTTAGGCACTCATCTCCACAAATTATCCAAAAAAAAAAAAGCTGGAATGATTTTTAATCTATTTATTCTACAATCTACAATCTTTTTATAGAAAAACGGAATTTTAGAAATTCCTGTTATAATAAAGCCCCTACATATTGTAAGCAAGTGTTTTGGAAAAGTGATAGATGGAATGTATATGCCATGGAGACTCCGGTCAGCAGTGGCATAAACTCTGGAAATAGTTGTTACTGACAGGGTTAACTGTCAGTAAAATTTTTCAGACTGGAGTTTGGGTCCAGAGTTTAGGAGTGACTGAAGAGCTTTGGGTGGGAAGGTCACTCCTACATTCCATCTCAGGTTTTTCCTAGATGTAGTACACCTGTGTGCAGTAGTTAATAGGCAAGCTTAGCTAGAGAGAGAGTAGAGTCTCTTTCAGTGTGTGTTGAGCTGTGCTGAGGTGTGCTTACTGAAAAGACCCCGGACACTCTGTGGAGTGAGATTTATGGACAAAGAGGTTCATGTTTGTGAAAAAACTCTGCAAAC
>WMED01010597.1:0-15685 GCA_019650415.1 Pipa parva | reverse complement strand
GCAAAAAAACAGGAAATGAGGAAGGGGGCAAACACTTTTTCACACCACTGTATATTAATATGCACCTTCTATTTTGGCTGTTAAATGTTAAAAAAAAAAAAAACCTGCGGTGCTTATTACCCTATTCATGCTTTTTCCAGCTGTTATAGATTTATGTAGAATAAAGCGATTACTGACTAACATTTGACATATAACAATTCATGTTTCATTGTCCTTTAAGACCTTTGGGAGAAAGGGTATTTAATCTCCCTCTAAAAAAAATAAGACAAAAGAATTTTGAAAAGTCTTATAAATACTAACCAGTGCTGAAAAATGACAAGACATATAATGGAGTTTATTTAAGTCTAAAAAAGGGTAAGCATTTTGGCAAATAGGTTGGTATGAACTGAAAGGAACAAAACTAAATATTATTGGTAATTTCATAAGAAAATCTTGTGTGCATCCCACAAAGGGTTACAGCATTACAATGACATTTTTTCAACATGTATAAAGGATTGTGTATTCTATGCCCTGAAGTGTCCCTGGGGTTCAGTATGTTGTTGAAATACCTCAAGGTCACCTAGGACAAGGCTACAATAACACAAGTGTCGTGATGTTATAAAGGAGAAACAAATGGAAAAGACAAAGGATTCATACTGTACCTGCAAATCCAATACAGGTTATCCCAGTGGTATTACTGATGGCTAGCAGGTGTCCAAAGCGGGGCTGGCTCAACAAAATGTGGCGATAAATTCAAATGTAATATTTCAGAGGCTCACTACTTAAGGCAACAGTGTGGTATATCTTTGAATATTCAATAATTGCTTTTATAAAACATACTCCATAAAGAAAGGGCTTTACGTAAACTCACTTACATTGGCAACTCTGTAGTTGCTACTCAGAAACATTAATATCACTTCTAAATAGGCATCAATATAGCAGTCTATATTTGTATTTGTTGCCATTTTAATATGATTTTAGTGCCTCTCAGTGGTTGCACTATGAAAATGACCTAGGAGGTACACCAAAGGGAATTATGCTAAGAAAGAATAGAATTTCAACAGCAACTGTTACAGTCACTGGTGTTGGTATAAGCCATTACAATAAGTGCAATAGGTAACAGCAGTGACATTTTGTAGCAGTATCTAAAATGCAGAAATCTCAGTGTAAACCAGCCAATGTGTCACTTGTACTCTTCTGTGCTGCTTGTGAATGTCAGGTAGTTCTCAGCCAATCACCACTGCCTGGCATCAGTGGTGGTGCTGTCAGCAGCAAGTTCTGACAGCCATATTGCTAGAGTGTCAATGTCCTACCAATGGTTTGCCTAGATTCATGGAACTCCCGCTATTGATCCTGTAACTGATCAGAGGTTCAATAAAACCCACTTAGTACACCTTAGTCCCTCCCCCCTTAGCTACTCTAGAGGCACACAAACCCTTGTTCCTAAGCCTAGTACACCTTAGTTTTCTGGAAGGTGTAACAGCAGCTGGATCCACCTTAGCTTCTCTAGCTTTTTAGCTGTCCCATGACACAATGAAGAAAATCTACAGACTAATTAGGGCGAAATTTAATAAAGTCAAAAAAGGCCGATTTTGCCTTTTCGAGTTTATCCTGAGAACAATCTCAGCTGTTCGGTAAAAATTGCTTGATATTTTTGATCGATATTTACTGACCGAAATTTGTCAATTGAATTTTTCACTGGAAAGGAAGCCATACTAATTTTAAATATGTCTACCTTTCCATCGAAAAATTCAATCGAAAAGTATCGGTCGGTAAGTATCAATCAAAAATATTGAGCGATTTTTTACCGAATGAATAGCCGAGATGTACTTGGGATAAACTCGAAAAGGTGAAATCGGCTTTTTCGAGTTTATTAAATTTCTAAGTGTATGATATCTTTCCTTTTCATTGTCTTTAATATCTGTAGGTTATAAGGTCAAAAAGTGATCAGGCACCATTTTCTTATGTATTTAGGAGACTGAAAAGTCTAACAAAATGCAGCTTATTTGCAAACCATTCACTTCTGACCTACTTGACATTGTAAGCCCAGTCACCTATTTCACCAGAAAATTGTACATCTTACAGAATGATAGAAGATTCCCCTCTACGCTTCAAAAAGAGGAAATAGTCTGTTTCACACAGTGCTGCTAGTTCACAAACACATCTCAGTTCCTTTGCTTTTCATCTGCTTGCTTAAAGTCATTTCAGTAAGGATAAGATAGATCACTATGTGTACGCATATTACTACTGTGATATAGTGCTGAGAGTCAAATATGGATCACAGAGGGAATGGACCTAATCACTGATCAAGGGGAACAGAATAGGGGAACAGAATAGAGACACAGTGCTCCTGCATGACTCCATTTTAGAATTCCTTCATTTATGAAAAACACTTTGGTGGCAGTACTTAGACATGATCTGAAATGGCATCCCAGGGTTTGTATAATCTTTTGAGATATACCATGTGGATATAATGGCTAATAAAGTCAGAAGTGAAGGTTTTAAACAATAAGAACCAGAGGACATTTACTACTAGGATAATGACTACAGCGACGATATATGCCAGAGACATGTAGAATAAAACAGTGTTTCCAAGGTCACTTTTCATCTTGTAGCCTTCATGTGCTGGGTAAGACTGAAATTACTACATACAGAAGGAAAGCATAATGAAGAGAAAATAGTTTTCAATACTTTTCCACGCTGTTGGACCTAACAAAGGATAAAAGTATTGTGATACCTTTTTTATTAATGGATTTCTGTGTAATAACTTGCCTATTGCTAACCCCTTTCTCCTTTTCCTTTTATACTTTCTTAGCAAGGCATGTGCTTTGCCCCCTACTTACCAACCATCATTATTATCCCTGCACTTTCCTGCTGGGAGAAAAAAGTTTAATCACCCGATTCTCTCTGACTCTGTGATGTGTTCCAGAGATGCTGGAGACAAACAAGGTAATAACTGCTTCTTGGACTTGTGTTAAAAACAGCAACTGCATTTGAAAGGGGAAGGGGGGGGGACGACAAACATTATTAGGGCTTATTTTCTTTTAAATAACCAGATATGAGTATGCAATATACTTAGCAAACAGAACATGGCTATTTAATACTTTACATTCAAATGTATACATGTAATACATAGTCCCTTTTTTTAATATTGTTATTTTTTTTTTTTTCATTATGTTATCCTTTGGCTTAAAGAAGTGGTTTTCACTCTATGGTGTAGTAAAAAAATGCATTGTGCATTAAAGGAGAACTATAGTTAGATTACATCTTTACATATACAGTACTATACGTTAGTGAGAAGCATTTCTCCCCAGTAGTTGTTTCATCTGAAGCAGAATGATTGATTAGGCAGCACTGATAAATTCCCGCACCAGGAAATATGTGATTGACATGTACTGGCCAGTTTTCCATGAAAGGGTACCCTCTCCCAGACATTTTTGCCAAATGTGTACTGTAATGCATGCACACAAGTTAGCTTTTGTCTGTAATCTCCTGCATTTTAGGAATGTAAACAAAGCATGGCTAATGAGGTGAAAAGGTCAGCACACACCTTACATAGTAACATAGTTTACAAGGCTGAAAAAAGACACAAGTCCATCCAGTTCAGCCTATTTTCCTGCAATGTTGATCCAGAGGAAGGCAAAAAACACATGAGGCAAGAGCCAATTATCCTTAACCAATAGCAGTCAGGCAGCTTTTTCTTCTTGTGTTTAGCAGTTATATCACACACATTTCCTGGTGCAGGAGTTTATCAGTGCTAGCTAATCAATCATTCTGCTTCAGATGAAACATCTACTGGGGAGATACGCTTCTCATTAAGGTACAGTGGGTACAGAGTCCCCACTCAGTCCCCTCTAAATTTTTCACTCTTTGGGCAAAATTTATTAAACTCAAAAAACCCTTTTCAGATTTTTCGAGTTTAATCGGGAGAATGATTTGAAAGTTAGCTACCTTTCCATGTATACATCCAATAAAAAAAGTTTCTCACAGCAAGTATCATATGATGCAAATCTCGCGATACTTACCGGGAGAAACTTCAAATCATTCTCCTGAGTTATTAAACTTGGAAAAGCGCAAACAGCTTTTCCGAGTTTAATAAATTTCACCGTGTCATTGCAGCCATTTGGTAAGATCAAAAAAGTTCATTTTTTTGCTCATTAATCTACACTCTGCACCCCATCTTGAAGGAAAAAAACATAAATGTAGATATTTTTGCAAATTTATTGAACAAGAAAAACTGAAATATCACATGATCATACGAATTCAGACTCTTTGCTTTGACACTCATATTTAACTCAAGACATATGAAAGCCTGCATACAGTTTGCAAAAAAAACACATGACGGACTCTCAAACTATGAGAAATAAGATTCTCTGGTCTGATGAGACGAACAATGAACTTTTTGGTGTTAATTCTAAGTGGTATTTGTGGAGATAAGAAAATGACCCTAAGCACACAGCTAAAATAACAAAGCAGTGGCTTCAGAACAACTCTGTGCCCATTCTTGACTTGCCCAGCCAGAGGCCCTAACCTAAACCCAAGTGAGCATCTCTGGAGAGACATGGAAATGGCTGTCCACCAACGTTCACCATCCAACCTGAAGGAACTGGAGAGGATCTGCAAGGAAGAATGGCAGAGGATCCCCAAATCCAGGTGTGAAAAACTTGTTGCATCATTCCCAAGAAGACTCATGGCTGTACTAGCTCAAAAGGCTGCTTCTACTCAATACTGAGTCAAGGGTCAGTCTTGGGGTGACTTTTGACTCTGTTCTTTCCTTCTCTAAACACATCTCTTCCACTGTCCAAACTTGTTGATTTTTTTTTGTAACATTGCCAAGATCCACCCCTTTCTCTCTCGCTGTACTGCTAACTCCCTCATGCATGCTCTCGTCCTATTCCACCTGGACTACTGCAGTGTTTTTCTTTCTGGCCTTCTGGCTTCCCACCTCTCCCCACTCCAGTCTATTCTAAATTCTGTTGCCAGAATTCTCTCTCCAGAGGGGTCAGCCTCTCTCCCAATCTCTCTCTGCTCCTTGGCTCCCCGTAACCAAACAAATCATTTACAGTGTTCTCCTTTTGACATTTAAAGCACTTCACTCTGTTGCTTCTCCCTACATTTCCTCTCTCGTCTGCCTATACATTATTCAATATCAACTGTGCTCCTCCCAAAGCAACCAGCTTTGCATGTCACACACCAATACTGCCCTTTCTCATCTTAAACCCTTTTCTTTCTCTGCCCCTCACATAGCAACAATTTCCCAATGTAAATTCGTGACAGTGATAATTTTCAAAAGTTGCGACTGTGACAGTTTTCCATAGTATAGTCGCAACTTCGACAACATTCTCATTATAAAGACACGACTACGACAGTAGCAATCTATTGCGACTATCTTTAGCTGGTGAATTAATACCTATATGTAACAATTTGGACTTTAGTGAATAACCCCAACAACTTGTGTCTACCTTAACATAGCACTTAAAGTGGTGTATCCTTGTGATCTTATACTGTATTGTTTAGTGCACTTTTTCCATGTCTCTATTATATTTTTATTACTGAACTGTACAGAGCTGCGTATGTTTGTGGCGCTTTATAAATAATATTATACATAGATACACACATACACTTGTTTAGATGTTATCATGGCAAATGTGCTTTTTAACTTTTTTTCCCTGTGTGAAGAAGGGAGTTGTACAGCATGCAAACTGATTGGTCTGTGATGTTTGTATTTGAAGCAATCGTTAGGAGTTTTTATGTACAGAAATGAAGCCAATTTGAGTATAAAAAGAATTAAAAGGAGCTGTAGAAATTACATATACCTTATCTGAGCATCAGAACAGGATAGGCTACAGTAATGGGCAACACCTATAAGTGCTATGTTTTCCAAAGCATTTTAATTCTTTCCATATGTCAGACTGATGTTTTAAAATCTCTTTTGTGGTACAGCTCTACACTGGTAAATGTCAGACTGTAACCAAATCTCATCTTAAATTGGCTGCAGACCAACACTCACTAGCCCAGAACAGTATTCTAAGAGATATTCTGGAGTGCAAATTGTAAAGTGATGGGGCCACAAACAATGGTTCAAACATTGATTGATGTTGTAACCAGTCGGTAAGATGCTTTAATCAATTTTTATGTAGATTGAGCCATTTAACAAAGTGCCTTAGGCTAGGTTCACACAGTCATTTTTATGTGTGGCGTATATACACCGCATATAAAAGCAAAAAAGCAGCACCGTGAAACATTTGCACTTACCTTGTTCTGGCCACACTGTGTATGGAATGCTGGCCGTCACATTTTTGCCAGGGTATATACGCTTGTCAAATATATAGGAAAGTGCCTCTAGAACATACGCTGGCCTGAATTTGCTGGCATAATTTTGGGAGGAACTTTCCTAAAATACACTAGTGCAGTTACGCTAGTGTGAACCGAGACGTATTGTTTGCTATGGATTGCACATTAGTTAAACCTTTGTTTGTGAGTAGGCCCCTAAAGTGGTTTAAAAAAGCTTTTATCACTATCTCCTTTTTGAATTATTGTATCTTTTTTCTGTTTTGGCATTGCATTTTTTCCACTTTATTATAGACAGAAAACATGCTGGCTTTAAAATACATTGTTAACATGTTGCTCTCACTATTTGCATTGTTTGCTTTGTGATGAAAACTAACAACTATATCGTTTATCATGATATGGAACCATCTTTGCATATGACTACAGATAAGCATTTGGGAACTCTTTTATTGAACTATCAATTAATAATCAAAATTAAAAAGCAAAAAAAAAAAAAAAAAAATTAAAAAGCAGTGACCATGCACCTAGAATAAGTATAATGTTATCGACTGAATTTACTAACTATAGAATGGTTCTTTCAACTCTAGAAACCTCTGATAATTTTGGTTGATCAGACATTTTTTACCACCACAAATAATGACAGATCTGATAATTTATGAGGTAATTTTGTTGCGTAATACAGAAACTAATTTAAAAATGAATGAGAATTTGTACCAGCACTTATTAGCAAGGTACTTTTGAAAAGTCAGAAAAAAAAATTTCTTTAGATATTGGAGACAAAAAGGTAAATGCAGTAGATGGCAGTGCTTGACTTAAAAAAACAAGATCTTGAACATGTAAAATTGAAGATTCTTTTCTCTCTGTGCTTTTAATAGACCACTGACTTGCATGAATTCACTTTTTTAAATGGGTCTAATGGTGTAAATGAAGACTGTAGGGCAGCGGTTCTCAACCTCCTGTGATAACGTCATTGGACCCGGATGGAGACGGATAGAGCAGCTGTGTCTTAGGTAACCCCTGCGAAATCATCGTTCGACCCCACAGGTTGAGAACCATTGCTGTAGGGTTATTGCTAAATAAGAGGAAAGGTGCACCCTAAAACATAAAGCTTGATGTTTTTACTTTTATAGTTTGGTTTCCTACTTCTGAGGCAGTAGAGTTTAAAACTGTGTTAGCCATAGATATAAGCAAAGACAAGAGAGTATAGGTGATACCTTTTGTTGGCTAACGGAATAAATGGTAAATGCAAGCTTTCGAGACTACTTAGGTCTCCTCTTCAGGCATGGCATGGAACAAAAAACTAAGAATGATAATTTTATACAGAAACTGGTACACCATAGCAAAATGTACAGTAGTATAGTATTGAGCTCTGTGATTTGGAAAATATGCATCTAATTCGGGTGACTATGAGAGTTGTGGATTTGCGGAGCTCTTCACATTACTTTTTATGCTCATGCACATGTATTTTGCGTATTCTGCAAGCGGAGGAGTCAGTCGTAAATTTGACAAGGTGCAGTGTTCCAAATTCACCTGTTTGGCTTTGCCACATCAGACTGGCAAATTGGGGGGTTTATGTAGGGATTCGGAGTAGGATAAGGAGAAAATGTATTCAAAAGTGACAATGGCAACTTGCAGTTAAATTAGTCTACAACTTAAAGTGTAGGTAAACCCTATTTATAAAGATTGCTCCATTAAAGTATTGTAAAGTGGAAAAACGATTTGTCACGGATAGAAGTGTGGACCCTCTGTACTACCTTGAAGTTTGGCTTAGGTATGCTGCGAGGCGCGGAATCTAAGAGATCTCTGGTCTTCACCTTTAACCTCTGCAAGGAGGTACTGGTCTTAGCTGCAGGAGACCTCAAGGTCGCGACCCCCGAGCGTACCCTCCAAGGTAGTTGCTAGTAAGGCACAGGAGCAGACTTGGAATACAGGAACAGACTTGGAGTAACTGAACAGACACAGGAACAGACTTGGGAATAACTGAACATGCACAGGAACAGACTTGGGAATGACTGAGTTAAATTAAGGACTGTCACTAATCATCGGAAGTTTAGGAACACCAGGAAGCAAGGTTTTAGGAACACAGTAGTAGAGGAATAGAATGAATAGCAGTAACGCTAGGGACCTGTATATCTGGAAGCTTAGGCACTGAATGCCCAAGCTGTCCAGCCTTTTAAACTTCCCACTGTTACCAGACGCAGCGGGGGTTCTCCCGACACTTGCGTGTCATGTGAGCATGCTGGCAGCATGCACGCCGCCGGCAGTGCATAAATACCTGGCAGGTGTGGCTCGTGCTCCTAGGGAGAATGCGCCGAGGAGCCCCTGCCAGGTAAGGAACGGCGGCCATGCCAACCGTTACACGATTAATGAAATCCTCACTCACCTTTTCACTCTGCAGCACTTGTTATCCCTCTGTAAAATATTCCTCCTTCCTGTAGAGTATGAGGCCATGCCCCCACCCCTCTCACATTCTCTGTCTTACAAACCAACTTTGTTCTAGTCAGAATTCAATGCTGCAGAGCTTGTGTGCAGTGAGAGGAAAGTATCAGATTACTAAACATGCACTATCAGAATGAGTCATTGTGTGACCTCATTAGGGGGAGGTGACTTCTGGACACAGGAATACAGGAAGCAAGTACACAGAAATTCTGCAGGAGCAGGGCTGCTTGATTTAGAGGTGATAACTCAAAAACACAAAATCATTTTTAATTTTCAATGTTTAAGTTTATGTTTCTACATTATAAATATAATATACAGTATATGTATAGTTTGGTCAATAGCTTTACTTACACTTTAACATGGATTAGGAACAAGGTGACATAGAAACAGATGAATTATTCACTTATGTACAGTTAGTGGGATATGGTGAGGATAACATCACTGGGGTAATTCACAACACTCCGCAAGACTTTGCATCCTACTTTTTTTCAACTGACTTCACCACACTATGCATGTGACAGTGTCTGCAGCAGTCCACTTGCTTGAAAAGTCTATCCACAGCTTCATAAATAAGGAAAAATGAATTTGCTACTATTTTGGTGATGCAATTGTAGCAAAGTTAATTCGTCAGGTGACTTCAGACTTTAGTCAATTTTCAAAAATTTCAAAGACAAGCTTAAGTTCAGGGGATTGTTTTGGAGAGAAAAATTATAAATATGAGGCACATCTTTTCAGATAAATCTACTTGATTTTTATTAAGACGTGGGATAGACAGGTTGCAGTAGATGTGGTTTACTTGGATTTTTCCAAGGCTTTTGAGTCACATAAGCTGACCAAAGGAAAAAGGGCCTTATTGACTAAATGATTTCCCTTCAATTTAAGTTGCATCGCCAAAATATTCGCGATTTCACATCTCCTTATTGATGAAGTTGCAGATAGATTTGCGAAACAGGCAGACTACTACAGGCGCAGTAGCATGCGAAGTGTGGCAAAGTCAGTCAAATAGAAGTAGGATGTGAAGTGATATGAATTCCTCCAGTGAAGTGCAGTGACATTAACCTCACCATATCCCACTAACTGTATATAAGTGAATAATACATCTGTTTCTATGCCATCATGTCCCTAGTTCACGTTAAATAGTAGACTAATTTAGTCACAGTCGCCATTAATACTTTTAAATGAATAGTCACTATATGCCACCACAGAGCCCTGCCATCAACCCCCCAATTCACCACTCTGATGTGGCAAAGTTAAACAGGTGAATACTACGCCTTGTCAAATTTAAAACTTCTCTCTGCTTGGTCAGTAGTCAGAATACCTGTGCATGCACACACAAATTGATGCTAAGTGCTCCATAAGATTTGTGATTATTGTAGTCACCGGAATTAGATGTGTATTCACAACACTGCAGAGTTTGCTCAGTAAGAGAACATGGGGAAGTGCCAGTCAAATGCGAATTCAGAGCTATATGCGACAATTTGACCTCTAGTCACTAAGGCTGTCTTATTCAAAGCCAAGCTGACACTGAGATGTCCTTCACCACTCATAGCCCTTCTGTGTCAATGTAGTCAGTTCAGCACCTAAGGGGGTAATTCAGCAAAGTGCGAACTCACCTTCAATTCACCACGGCAAAACTGTTACGCGCTCGCTTCTCTCCTACATGCGGACATCACCGAACGCTTTAAAGGTATTCCAGTCTTGGCGAGGAAAGGCGACTCGAGTGGTCGCGAGGTGAGACTAAGTACCTTTTAAGCGTTCGGTGATGTATGCGTGTAGGAGAGAAGCGAGCATGTAACAGTTTTGCCAAGGTGAATTGAAGGATCGCGAGGTGAGTTCGCACTTTGCTGAATTACTAAGTCTGCTCATTGGTGGACTTGTTTTAACCTTTCTCCTTTGAAGTAAATTGGAAGGACCTTTAAAATATATATTTATATATTATATATACTGTATATAAATAGCAAAAAAATCCAAGCACAGAGACAAAAAAGAAATGAATTAAATGAATACATTTTTGTTTTAATTAATTTCTAGACCCAGGAGTGTGTGCCAACTTTGTTGGTTTTATACGTATATATATATATATATATATATATATATATATATACAGTATATATACCATATTCAGGATACCCAGTGCTTATCTAAACAGTTATACAGAAGAGCTGAAGTTAAGTAAATTAGAAGCATATAATCATGAAGATAAATCACTTTATTAAGGGGTATTTTTTATAAAGGTTTTCACTGATTTCTACAGGATCGAAAACACATTTTCAATGTGAATAAAGTGCATCATAAAGTGACTTTTGACATGATGATAATTTAAATAGGCGATATCAGCATAATAATAATAAACAAACAAAGAAAAAAAAAAAAACTGTTTCTCCAGCATTACCAGTAAGTAATGCTTACTGTAAGTAATTACCACTCATTCCTCGACTTATACAAGGGTCATAGCAAATTTCAAAATTTTTGGCCCAAAAACTGACCTCGACTTATACACAAAGTCGACTTATACTCGAGTATATACGGTAAATGCAATATCATTAAAGTGCTGGGTCACCAAAATGTTTCACTTTCTCCAACCATTCATTGGACAGTGTTGTAGAAGGGTTGGACTTTATGGATGAAAATTTTATCAAACCAAAATACTTTGGCCTCATGGAATATTTATCAGTAATAATAGCCTTTTACAGTGTTTGCCATAGCACCTTACTGGCCAGTACATTCCCTCTTTATTGCATCTAATTTGTTGAGGAAATGTTAAGAGAAAAACAGAATTTCCTTCTTTTTTTTATTACCAGAGTTCATGTGGGTAGTCAGCAATAATGTTAAAAAACTTTCATTGAAGCTTATATTGATAAATTCCCCATATGCTTGCAAAAAGCTCTAACTACTACATGTGCTGCAAAATAACATGAAGGTCCCATTCCTCCATCCTTAGAGACTTTCTACATACAAATGAGACCAGCCTCTTACACAATCTCAACCAATAGAACAACACAGTGACAGTTAGTTCCTTAGTTATAATATGCAAAGAGCCAATCCCAGCTATAGGGGACAGTAGGAGGACCTACGTCATTGCACGAGTTCACTCTGAGCCAATTAGCGGGCTCGGTTAAACTTGGATAAGATACGGAAGTGAGGAGTGCGCTTGATTTACTGCACGTGGTTGTGCGCTTGTTGTTGGATTAGTATTAACATAGAACACCGCATCGCCAATAGCATGAGTAAAATGAGTGAAGAACAGACGTCTGCCGATAGGTAATCACGATCTTTCGGTCACTTTATTTGTTTAGTGCAATAATAGTCGTGTTTTTGCGCATGCGCGGCAGAAAATTGAGCAGTTCACTTTCATGCAAAATGTGCAGTCATGGTGAATGCAATGTTTGGGATACTCCCTTGCATTGTAATACAGCCCTGGTAAACCAGGACATTGAAGTGTAATAATAATGATGGTTTATTTAAGATGTTCAATAAAACGTATTCATTGTTTTTACCTGTTTTTTAGTTAAATATATGGCCTACACATCATCGTTCTGTTTTCTGCATATCATTCAGAGGCAACAGTCCCCAAAGGGCACAGGATCAGGTCCAAATGATCACCTAACACTAGTAATAGCTGTTTTTTTTACGTTTTATGCATGGCGTACTGAAGGTGCTAATGGAACAAATATCTGTATTCCAGAGATTTAGAAAGTAAAATGTAGAACAATGTGTCTGAAGGCAGAGGTAGTTTAACTACGCCACTTTATTCATGCTTTATCATGTGTTTTTGATGCTGACGCCTGGACACTCCTATGTGCTGCAAAATTTGCTCCTTGATGACTTAAAATCTGGCTCAGCAGCAGAAATACAAAGTAACTCTTATGTGTTTAATGCCAAAAGGAGCTTAATCATTAATGAAGGTGTTACTCTAGTAAACATTGGTAACATTTGAAACCATTATTCTAGGGCAGGGTTGGCGAACCTATGGCACGCGCGCCAGAGAGGGCACGCAGAGCCTTCTCTGCAGGCACGCGCGCCATCGCCATCCCTGCCCTTTCTTTAGATCCCCTCAACAGTGGATCTGATATAGGCTGCGGATCTGACCTGACAGTTTTCAGGTCGGATCCGCAGGCTATATTGAAGGAGGCACTCGGAATGGGTCGCTCTTCTCAGACAAATAGCCGACCTCCTACTTCCCCAGCAGTGCAGGCGCAATGGCATCATTCATTAGCGCCTGCACTGCTGGGGAAGTAGGAGGTCGGCCGGCTCTTTGTGGGAGAAGAGCGAGCCATTGCGCGCAGCTGTCACCTCTGCCTTCAGTACAGGCCATGGACCCGATCTGACAGTTTTCAGGCCGGATCCGTGGCTTGCACTGAAGAAGCGCACACGAGCAGGGGAGTTCTCCTTCCCCGACGCGTGTGCGCTCCTCCCCCGGCGCTGGCGTGATGACGTCACTCACCAGCGCCAGCACTTAGGGGGATGCGCTCAGGGGTGGCATCACCTTTTTGGCACGGAGTGCCGTTCGCCACCACTGTTCTAGGGCAATTGTCTACCCAGATTTATTCATTCAAGCATTTTAATTTCTACATGATGTGTTAAAGTTTAAAAAAAAGTACATGTGACTATTTTAAAACTAGTTACACATTTTTGCAGTGGATAAATTATTATATTAATGCTGAATAAAAATCTTCACCAAGCCTGTATCAGACTGCCGACTTTACACTGATTCAGTTGGACTGATTTTTTAGGGCCTTCCAGTGTGAGGTGGTGTTGAATTTCAGTATCTTATTCTTTAGGCCGATTGAATGGATTTAAATTCAGCCAGCTTTAGAATGGGTTTTCCTGTTTGCTGGCGGTTAAAAAGAATTTCATGCATTTCCTGTAACCATAAATATTAAGTTTCAATATATTGAAATCTCTTTATAGTCAGTGTATACGTTTAGGGGGGAATTCACCATTGAGCGAAGTGAGCTCCAAATCCTTCGGCTAACTTCGCACATGGTGTTATGAGCTCACTGATATCCTGCACGCGGACATCAATGAGCGCTTTAAAGGGATTCCAATCTTGGCGAGGCGACTTGAGTGCGTTTAAAGCGTTCGCTGATGTCCGCGTGCAGGATATCAGCAAGCGCATAACACCATGTGCGAAGTGAGCCGAAGGATTCAGAGCTCACTTCGCTCAATGGTGAATTCCCCCCTTAGAGTTAGACACAAAGATGAGAAATGTGTCAAATGGCATTCATGTACAAAGCTGCACAAAGTAGCTTTTTACCTTATTGCATCTGTAGTTTAGTTTTGTTCACTTTGTGTCTATTTGCAGCAGCTGAATCAGTTTTTTTTTTTGAGTTTGGTAAAAATGTGCATTACACTAAATATTTAATTTTGGCACAAACACAAGTTTTAATAAAGTTGCATATTTTGTGCAACATTTTAGCAAGTTTTTTTTTCCTGCAGGTCTGTCACAATGTTGCCACTTGATACAGTTTGTCAAAATGATGAAATATGTATTTACCATGTGTTTTTTTTTTTTTCCATATTATATTTAATCTTTGATTCATACCTAGTTCTGCAGCTGCTTCTTTCAGTGAAAAAAGGGAAGACTATTTAGAATGGCGTGAATATTTTATGGCTGTTGCCTTTTTAGCAGCTCAGAGAAGTAAAGATCCAAGCTCGCAGGTACACAATACTCCTTTGCATCAAGGCACCTTATTGTATTGGCTTATTGTATCCTCATTTCCTTTTTAACTATGTTATAACAAACCATTTTAAGGTGGCCCCTCACTGGATTCTACCCTTCTGCTAGAGATCCTATATTAGTTTTGAAGCACAGGACAGAATTTTGAAACCTAAAAAACTATCCTTTTTATTTATTTCATGATGGACTTGCTCATTTATAATGAGAACCTTCACCCGCAGTGATTCTGGTTTCTCTTGGCTGCTGATATTCTGCTTCTTGGTTAGTGGCGCATTGCTGGTGTGGACAAGGAGGGATGGCAACTGCCCTGTAATGTCATAATTGCTCTGAAGCATAACTCCACTGAGCTTGCTCCAAGGCTATCAGCACTCCTGTATATAAATCTAACGGGCTAGGCTTCAGTTTCCCCTTAATTTTAATATTTCTGTAATGTACCAACATATTGGCCAAACTAAATTCTGTTATTACCCACAGGTGGGAGCCTGCATTGTAAATTCAGAGAACAAGATAGTTGGAATTGGATATAACGGTATGCCAAATGGCTGCTCTGATGATGTCCTTCCCTGGGCCAGAGCTTCAGAAGATAAACTTGACACAAAATATCCTTATGGTAAGTATAACTCTGTTAAAAACATGTGCATTAATCTGTCTGTCTAATCTATTGCTTAATTTGAAATTCTTTTATGGCTTCTCCTTCCACGGACACCTAATTTGGGCTAAAATCTTGACCTGCTGGGCATCAAAATATTTTAGAGCTGAAACTTAAGTGCTGTTTTCATGTTGTGGGAGACACATTTGTTTCTTTTTTGGCCAAGGTGCTGTGATTACCAGAAGTTTAGAATGGCATATATTTATCATTTGCAGGTATTATTTGAATTGTGTTTATTGATAAAGTTGATTTTATATTGGTTGGATGCTCTAGTTCAGTGGTCGGCAAAATGCGGCTCTTTAGCCGTGTGGCTGTGGCTCGGAGCACACCTCTGAAGCCCCGCCCATGACCATCATCGGCTGATTGGCCGTCTGCAGGTCATGTGGTCGGGAGAGCGTGCTCCTCCAGTGGCTCACAAAATAGTTGTCGCGGCTGGAGGAGGGAGCGAAGTGGCTCTCTCCTCAAAGAAGTTTGCCGACCCCTGCTCTAGTTCATACCATGTCAAGTGAAAACTATGTATCAAACAATTGTGGCACACTTCTCCCTTGTCAATTAGAGAAAATCAATTTTTAGCACGTGAAGGTTTCCTTGGGTGCTATGGCAAACACCTTAGTCATAGGATTCCACTATAATAACTTTGGACTGCA